>JAODAL010021495.1:0-66962 GCA_025379985.1 Phyllomedusa bahiana | reverse complement strand
ATTAAAAAGTGGCGAACCTTGCGCCTAACAGCGCATTAGGTGCGTCCGACAGCAGAGCCGGCACAGTGAGGCGCATTATACGCCTGAAAATGTGTGAAAGCTCTGATCATACATGTCCCCCTTAATTCTTATAGATACATAGGGCAACATGTATGAACTTGGCTCAGACATTCTAGTTCTAAATAGCTTTAGAGCAGTGTAGTCTTACTGCCATTCATACATTTGGCACATTATAGGTGTAAACCTGGTGCAAAGTCTATCTGTGCCGCATAGTAAGCGCAATTGTTGGTGCAGAAGAGAAGACTCCACTGAATTCCTGACAGCTAGGGCCGTGGTTGCTGATGTTAATTATTACCTCTATATTAAATAATTTTCAACTAATATAAAATTATATAATATAAAGTTAATGTCTAATTAAATGATATAAAATTAATTTAGAGTTTTAATGTTTATGTTTTTTTATAACAATATATTATATTATTTTAATTTTATATTTATAATCTAATTTATTAATTTTATATTTAATTTTATATAGTTTGATAATTATCATAAATTGCTCTTTATTATTTTAGTGGTATAAGTTGAGTAAATGATACTTTTTGGCCTAATGGCAAATCAGACCACTTTTAACTTGGTCTAGCTGTTCTGACAGCTATGCACCTACTTTTGGCGTTCCACATTTATAAATGTTTCTAATCCTGCAAATCTGCTGCAACAAGCCCCCACATCTTTGGTGCATTCAAAAGTGTCGAGCCTGGTGCAGAATATACCACAGTTGTGTGGACAACTGCTCTTACATCTATAGAACAGGGCTATGCCAGGTTTTTGGGTTCTAATCAAACCAGAATACATCGCCCATAGTGTATGAACAGAACTAGTACATTGTAACAAGGAGCATGTCATCCTCCTGCTTAGAATTTGTTGCTGTTTTAGGGTGTCACACAGGTACATCTATCTTGAAAACTACTGCCATCAAGATGTATAATAGTGTGTTTACACAAAATGTTGTCTGATGGGTTTATCAAAGTAGTTTAAGGAAATATTTTAGATCCATAAAATAAGTATATGTTCACTTGGCTGAGTTGGACTCTGAATTTTCAGCAGCCAAATCGCCATCAAAAGCATCTTTTCAGATGAGATTTTGATGAGGTTTTGGATGAGGTTTTCCAACACTGTTTTCTTTCTGAAACACCATACAAATTAATGGTCAGGGCAAAAACAGCGTCGAAAAACTAGCAAAAAACACGTCTTAAACAGTGCTGAGGTTTTGAAGCCCTCCATTGATTCCTATGGGGATTTTCAGCGTTAAAAACGCTTTAAGAATTGACATGACACTTCTTTTTCAGCGCAAACAAAAGTGTCCAAAGAAAAGCCTAAAACGTGTTTAAAAACCTCGTTGTGTGAACTAGAACACTGTTTTACATAGGAATCAATGAAAATGAACTGGGCACGTTTTGGGCGAGAAATCGCTCTGAAAACAGCATCAAAATCAGCTTTGTGAAATTAGCCATTAAAATGCTTTACTACCTTTAATACACTGCATTCTTAACATACCTGGCTATTTCTGTTCTTTTTTATTCTTTGTTAGAGAAATGTTTTCTACTAACTAGCCATAAACTAGTAGTAACCATTACAGACCTTATTCCTTTTTTATCTCATATCATTATCTCGAGTCACTTGGGTCTGAGCACCTTATTGAATTCAGATTTGTAATATCCTATATTTGCAGAACAGACTGCTGCCAGTCAAATCACCTGATAGCTCACATTATTGCAATTGATGATGGTACATATGTTGTGTAATTCAATCTTCTGTCCTCTTGTGTCACTAGGTATTTGAGGACAGGGTGAGATGTGACAGAAGCAGAGTCATGGTTTGTGAAGGGTATCAAAATCAATAGAGAAATTGCAGAGAAAAGGGTAGATCGCAGAAAAATTTTTTATGTCGTTAGAGAAAAACATGCAGTATATGACTATTGATAGACAGAGAACTAGACTAGATTATACACAGGGCAAGTCAGGAACTATTAAAATCTAATTTAAGGTTTTATGTTTGTGAAATTTTTATAAAGCATTTTTATATTTAAAACTTAAAATGATTAACTTGCAAAATTAAAATAAAAAATTAATAAAATTTTTAAAATTATATATATATATATATATATATAATATATATATATATATGTATATATATATATATATATATATATATATATATATATATAAATATATGTAATTTTGTATATATATATATAAATATATATATATATATATATAATTATTGCTTCTGGTAAGGGAAAAGAAATGGCTAAAAAATCTTCTCCAACTTTTACTACAAGGCATACACTTTTTAAAATAACTTACCCTATATACTCGCATATAAGCCGACCCGAATATAAGCCGAGGCGCCTACTTTTGCCACAAAAAACTGGGAAAACTTATTGACTCGAGTATAAGCCTAAGGTGGGAAATGTAGCGTCTACTGATAAATGTAAAAAATAAAAGTGGATACCATTAAACTTACATAGGCAAGTATAGGACGTTTAATGTCCCCCATATGCAGGTATAGGCAGTTTAATGTACCCCATAGGCAGGTATAGGCAGTTTAATATCCTGCATAGGCAGTTATAGGTAGTTATATGTCCTCCATAGGCAATTATAGGCAGGTATATGTCCTCCATAGGCAGGTTATAGGCAAGTATATGTCCTCCATAGGCAGGTTATAGGCAGGTATATGTCCCCTATATGCAGGTTATAGGCAGGTATATGTCCCCCATAGGCAGGTAATAGGCAGGTATATGTCCTTATAGGTAGCTTATTGGCAGGTATGTGTCCTTATAGGTAGGTTAAAGGCAGGTAAATGTCCTTATAGGTAGGTTATAGGCAGGGTATAGGCAGGTATTTGTCCTTATAGGTAAGTTATAGGTTGGTAAATGTCCTTATAGGTAGGTTATAGGCAGGGTATAGGCAGGTATATGTCCTTATAGGTAGGTTATAGGCAGGTATATGTCCTTATAGATAGGTTATAGGCAGGTATATGTTCTTATAGGTAGGGTATAGGCAGGTATATGTCCTTATAGGTAGGTTATAGGCAGGTATATGTCCTTATAGGTAGGTATATGTCCTTATAGGTAGGTTATAGGTAGGTTATAGGCAGGTATATGTCATTATAGGTAGGTTATAGGTAGGGTATAGGCAGGTTTATGTCCTTATAGTTAGGTTATAGGTAGGGTATAGGCAGGTATATGTCCTTATAAGTAGGTTATAGGCAGGTTTATGTCCTTATAGGTAGGTATATGTCCTTATAGGTAGGTTATAGACAGGTATAGGTCATGATAGGAAGGGTGTAGGTCGGGTGTAGGCAGGTTTATGTCCTTATAGGTAGGTTATAGGTAGGTTATATGCAGGTATATGTCCTTATAAGTAGGTTATAGGCAGGGTATAGGCATTTATATGTCCTTATAGGTAGGTTATAGGCAGGGTATAGTCAGGTATATGTCCTTTTAGATATGTTATAGGCAGGGTATAGGCAGGTATATGTCCTTATAGGTAGGTTCTAGGCAGAGTATAGGCAGGAATATGTCCTTATAGATAGGTTATAGGCAGGGTATAGGCAGGTATATGTCCTTATAGGTAGGTTATAGGCAGGGTATAGGCAGGTATATGTCCTTATAGATAGGTTATAGGCAGGGTATAGGCAGGTATATGTCCTTATAGATAGGTTATAGGCAGGGTATAGGCAGGTATATGTCCTTATAGGTAGGTTATATGCAGGGTATAGGCAGGTATATGTCCTTATGGGTAGGTTATAGGCAGTGTATAGGCAGGTATATGTCCCCCATAAGCAGGTTATAAAGAAAAAAAAAAATACAAACACTTACCTCACTCCATCGCTGTCCGGACTCCCAGGCGCTCTCCTGCGTCTTGGGGCACAGGCAGGGTGATGCGCAGCCTGATGACACACGCTGCCTGTGCCGGAAACTCCGGACAGCCGCGAGTCTGCTTGCGGCTATCCGGAGTCCACTGCGGAGCAGGGAGCACTTGCTCTCTGCTCCGCAGTGGTATCTCTTCACCTGCATGCGCTCCCAGAGGAGTCGCATACAGGGGAAGAGATCGCTGACAGCGCACGGGCCACAACAGC
Source organism: Phyllomedusa bahiana (assembly GCA_025379985.1). Classification (NCBI taxonomy): domain Eukaryota; kingdom Metazoa; phylum Chordata; class Amphibia; order Anura; family Hylidae; genus Phyllomedusa; species Phyllomedusa bahiana. Next base: position 62,822 of record JAODAL010021495.1, on the reverse strand, counting down.
GACCGGATGCTGTCAGCTTACTCAGGATTCTGCTGTATGAGCTCCCTGAGGAGTCACATATAGCAGAAGTGACCCTGCCGGTGCCAGGGCCACCGCAGCGCCCAAGCGCCAACAGTGACTCAAGTATAAGCTGAGGATTTTTTGTGCTGAAAAACTTGGCTTATACTCGAGTATATACGGTAAATGAAATAGGCTAACTGATTAATATTTAAAAATATTTTTATGCTTAGGCCGTGTTCACCTGGCTGATTCAAGCCGTAATTGAGAGCCGGATTGCGCTCGCAGTTACGGCTTGAATAAGGGGCGAGGGCGGGGGCTCTGCCAGCCGGCCCCATAGACTTACATTATCCACGGCGCGTATTGCGCCTGGATACTGTGCAGGTGACTTTCTCCCCGCCCGGCGGATTCGCCGAGTGGGAAGAAGCGACGGAATCCACTGTTCTGTATGAGAATGGGGGATTACCGTAATTACTGCGACGGATTGGAGCCGTACTGCAGCGCAAATCCGGCGCGCAGTACGGCTCCAATCCGCGCACAAATAAGCCGTGTGAACAGCCCCTAATAGTGCATATTTAAAAAACAAACAATCTTGTTTTTGCCTTTCCACTCACCTCAGATACAGCACTGCACAGTCCTCATTCTCTGCTGCTCGGTTTATTTATTACTTCTCTTGAACCGTGACATCACCACTGCAGCCACTGATTGGACGCAGCAGTCACGTGCCACTTACTGACTTTACAGTTTGGACATATCACTTCTAGTGTTGATTGAACCATTCGAGGAAAGTTAACTTGGAGTCGAACTTCACGATTCTTTAGAACTCAAGCCGAACCGAACATTTTACTGTTCGTCTGAGTAAATGTTTGTGTTTGTTGCGCTATTTTAATAGTCTTCATGTCCAAAAATTGGAGTCGCCACGGCAGTTTTAAGGCACATTATATCAGTGTAAAGTGTGCCTGAAAGTACGATCCTCTCAAAAATTTGGCATCAGGTATACTGTGCATAGTAAACATAATGCACCTAAAAAGGCGCATTGCACCCAAAAAGGCACATAGAATATCATTGGTAGTGTATGTAATGCGCCTATCGAGGTGCAATGCACAACGGAGGTGCATAACATATCATTACTAGGTTATGTAAACTGCCTCAATAGGCGCATTGTGTTATGCAAGAGCACAGCGAAATATTTTTAGGCGCATTACAATGTGCCGAACCCGGCGTATAATGCGCCTACTGTTGGTGTTGTGTTAATGATTGTATTTACAGCTTCTCCTCACTTGTAGAGGTATAAAAATTAACCTGAACATCTTCTCCCATTGACTTTAATGAGGTTCAAAGTTCCAATTTTTACTTGAACTTCGAACCAAACTTCTCAAATTTCGAGGTTCGACTCAAACATTTTACTATCGGCTCATCACTACTCACTTCCACATGGTGATGTGAGAAGGTAGCATGCGACTTTTGCAGTCAATCAGCGGCTCAAGTGGTGACATTACCAGTGAAGACGGTGCAGCACTGGATCTGAAGTGAAGGTAGAGGAGACTATAAGGTTTTTTTTTTTTTCTAAAAGGACACCAGTAATATAATATTTTTAAAAAAATAACCTGACAGCCCTATAAATTGTGAATGCCTGTATATGTGACCATCTAATTGTTTACTGAAACAAAAACTTCTGTTGATGTGAAGTTTTATCCCCATAAGAGCTTGTCCCCACAGCATGGTATTTTGTTTGGTTTTTCAGAAGGTTTTCAGTTTTAGAAACCATCTGAAAACTGACATGCAATGCTCCAGAACATGAAAATGTGGGTGTGAAGGGGGACAGCTTGAATCCACAAACCATAGACAAAAGCTGTCCCCCATGCCAAAAAGACTGGTATTTAGTCTCTGAAGTGTGAATGCACCCTAAGGGTTTAAACCTTTCTCTTTTTTGGGCTCTTAAACTGATTGTCCATGTCAATCCCTTTCCTTTATAACCTATCAATCTGACAGATTACAAATGTAAAAAATGTGGGAACCTTATAGGAAAACAGGCAAATGATCTGTCTTTGACAATCTTGTCACAGGGAATAAAGTTGTTGGAAATAGGTGAATAAGAGAGTTCAGCTAGCTTCAATGGCAATATGTAGGACTAAGGAGAGAAATCCTGTGTGGGGGTGCCAATGGGGTGACAGAGAGATTCTCTTCACTGTTTCTAACTACAGATGCTGCAGTCTTTATTATAACAGTAAAAGTATTAATTAATTTATTAATTAGTAATGGACCATCACCAGGATATTATATCACTTAATGATCAGTAGGGACTTCTTATCTGGGACCCTTACTTATGTCCAAAACAAAAGCAGTTAGACACTTTCTCTGCATAATATAAGTTCCATAGTTACAGTTTCCATTTCTCAGCAGAGCAGATGGTAAGGACCCACACAGGGCAAGACAAAACTTTGAATTTAAGGGAATCTGTCTCAATATTTTTTTGTCTCAAATTATTATATTATTTTTTACTAATTAAAGCAAGACACTGGTCCATATTCTTCTTCTTAGCCATTTTTATTTTATGATTGTAGATTTCTCAATTTGGTTGTCTTTATATGATTGGGGGGAAAGTTTTCTTGCCTGTACTGCTTTCAACAGCATTGAGAGAGATGCTTTACAGCAGCTTCATGCACATAGAAGTCCGTGAACTGGATTGGTCCCATTGACTTCTATAAGAGAGTTTTCTAGGCATGCTCTGTGAACTTGGAATAAGTCAGAGTGCAGGGAGGGGAAGAAGGGGAGCTGTGACATCTCCTATTGTGAATGATGAATCCTGTGTTATATATATATACACTAGTGTCACCTTTCAGTGTAATCCTGCTTGTACTGGTAATAAGCAGCTTACTGAAAATCTTTCTCCACAGAACAGGAAGTGTTAGATTATTATTAGGCTTATGGAAAAAGTGAAAACTGTAGGACTTAAAGTGGATCTCTTGCTACAAAGATCATATCTGTAGTGATGGAGAAAGTAAAAATAAGAACTTTTGCATTTGGTTTGTATTACCTAAATCATTTAGTATAGCAGCTATGAACTAATTTGTGAGTGTCTAGAGCTAAATCTGATGCCTGGAGTTGGGCCATGCTCACTTAGCTGTGATTGGCTGCCTGATATTTAGTTCAGTCCTGGTCAGGACATTCCCCCTGTGCTGTGATTGGCTGCATGCACTATTCCCTCTGAGCTGTGTGAAAAAGAAACTGAAAGTGGCATTCTTTATTGGCTGCTGCCTGTGTCTGTGTCTATGTTCTCATTGCCTTTCACTCTCTCTGAGCGGTGTAATAAAGGCTGCCCGAGCTCCTGTCACAGTGCTAGCTCTATGTGAAGGATCTGGGCAATTACTCTTTATCTGCCAGATACAATTGCTTCGGCACAAATCGCGTTAAAGAACAGCTATTTCCAGGCTGCACAAAGCCTGCAGGGTGCTGTAGAACGTTGTGCCATGCTTAAATATGCAGAGGGAGCTTGGTTTGGTCTTCATACAATGTTGTGTTTTAGTATGACTCGCAGATGACTGCCACCGCTCTTAGAATTGCTTCACTATAAAATTCCCTGGGCACATAAGAGGGCAAAAGTGACCAAAAACTGAAGCGGGAATGTAGCCTGATAAAGTCATGGCAGCGACAGCTGGAAAAAAACAAGCTGAGGGCTCAGGTGGCAACATCATTGACAGAGTGTGGAGGTTGACGGCAGCAGCCACAGCAGCATGAGGTCAGAGAGTGGCACATTGACATTCTGGAGGTGGCAAAAACAGGAGTAGGCCACAGAGTGGCACAATGACACAGTGTGGAGATTACGGCGGCAGCCACAGCAGCAGCATGAGGTCAGACAGTGGCACAATGACATTCTGGAGGTGGCAAAAAAAGAAGTAGGCCACAGAGTGGCACAATTTAAAAGAGTGTGGGAAATCCCCTGCAGCAGCCACAGCAGCAGCATGAGGTCAGACAGTGGCACAAAGACATTCTGGAGGTGGCAAAATCAGGAGTAGGCCCCAGAGTGGCACAATGACACAGAGGGGAGGGCAAGGCAGCAGCCACAGCAGCAGCATGAGGTCAGGCAGTGGCAAAATGACATTCTGGAGGTGGCAAAACAGTAGTAGGCCACAGAGTGGCACAAATATGAGAGTTGAGGGCATGGCAGCAGCAGCATAAGGTCAAGAGTGGCACAATGACACAGTGTGGAGGGCACGGCAGCAGCCACAGCAGCAGCATGAGGTCAGGCAGTGGCCAATGACATTCTGAGGTGGCAAAACAGTAGTAGGCCACAGAGTGTCACAAGGAGAGAGCGTGGAGGACCTGGCAGCAGCAGCATGAGGTCAGACAGTGGCACAATGACACAGTGTGGAGGGCACGGCAGCAGCCACAGCAGCAGCATGAGGTCAGGCAGTGGCTCAATGACATCTGGAGGGGCAAAACTGTATAAGGCCACAAGTGGCACAATTGACAGAGAGGGGAGGGTCACGGCAGCAGCATCATGAGGTCGGGGAGTGGCACAAATAGGGGAGTGTGGAGGTCACGGCAGCAGCCGCAGCAGCAGAAAGAGGTCAGGCAGTGGGCACAATGGACATTCTAGATGTGGCAGAAACGGGAGTGGCCACAAGTGGCACAATGACACAGTGTGGAGGTCACGGCAGCAGCAGCATTGAGGTCAGACAGTGGCAAAATTTGACATTCTGGAGGTGGCAAAAACAGGAGTAGGCCACAGAGTGGCACAATGACACAGTGTGGAGGTTACGGCAGCAGCCACAGCAGCAGCATGAGGTCAGACAGTGGCACAATGACATTCTGGAGGTGGCAAAAACTGGAGTAGGCCACAGAGTGGCACAATGACAAAGAGTGGAGGTGATGGCGGCAGCAGCATGAGGTCAGACAGTGGCACAACGACATTCTGGAGGTGGCAAAACAGGAGTAGGCCACAGAGTGGCACAATGACAGAGAGTGGAGGTCAAGACAGGAGCAACAGCATGAGGTCAGAGAGTGGCACAATGACAGGGTGTGGAGGTGACCACAGCAGCCACAACAGCAGCAGCAGCATGAGGTCAGAGAGTGGCACAATGACACAGTGTGGATGTCATGGCACCAGCAACAGCAGCAGCAGCATGAGGTCATACAGTAGCAAAATGACAGTGTGGAGGTGGGTGGCAATACTAGTCCCTGATAAAGATGGTGGTAGGCAGATGGAGAAACTGGCTGCAGATGTGTGGCATCAGGCGGGTGACGGCATCAGAATAGTGGCTGAGCGGGTAGTTTTAAACCCAGACTCATTTCTCACATTTTTGGATGAGGCATCATGGCTGATGTAGTCTGACGCCTAAGGCATTGATGTGTGGAAATCCTGGCAGATCCACGCCTGATTCATCTTGACAAAGGTCAGTCATTCCACATTTCCCGTGGACAAGCGGGTTCTCCTTGGGGTAACGATGGCCCCGCCGCACTGAACACCCACTCTGATGCCACACTACTGGCCGGACAGGACAGCTTCTCCACTGAAAACTCGGCAAGTTTGCGGCCACACATCCAGTTTGGCTTGCCCAGTTTGTCCAGCGGATCTTCTAACTGGGTGGCAGAGTGCTGTCCAAGTAGGCCACCACCTATTGGTTTCAGGGACTGCTCCAGGTCCCTGCTGCTGCTGCTTCTGGCGACTGCCCTCCTCACTAGGTGGGTGAAGGAAGCTGCTCATCAGTGACCCAGACCTTTGGGTTTCTGCTGATGGGGCTGGTTTCTGCTCCTAACCCCCCACCTTTTACCAGTAGCCGCGGCAGTAGTACGTGAGCGCCGAAGAACCCCCCGGTCAGACGTGTCAGAGGAGGGATGATGCCGCACATAGGCAGCAGCCAACTGACTACGGAGGATTTCCCTATAGCATTTGAATTTGTCCTCCCTCTCAGCAGCTGGGAAAAGGCTCACATTTTGGACCGGTAGCGAGAGTCCAATAGGGTGGAGAGCCAGAAGTCATCCCTCTGCCGGATGGTGACTATTCAGCTGTCACTAGCCAGGCAAATCAGCATGCTGCGGGCCATCTGCACAAGTGACTCTGAGGGGCTCCCTGCTTGCATATCCACTGTATACTGCAACGGTGCTTGCAGGTCATCTGCCTCGTCTTCCTCATCTCCATCTACCTCCTCCAGCTGCTCCTCCTCTCTTGTCACCTGGGTAGAAAATTCACTCATTTCACCAGACAATGCTTCTGCTCCAATGTCCTCCTCCTCCTCCTCCTCCTCCTCCTCCTCCTCCTCCTCCTCCAGTTCAGTCCCCACCGGACTCATGTTGCCTCGAGATGTAGTCGCAACATCTCCAGTCCCCTGCCCAGACAGATTTTTCAGCATCTGTTCCAGGACATGAAGCAGTGGAATGACATTATTCATCCCGTATTCCTGGCGACTGACAAATAATGTCGCCTCCTCGAATGGCCTCAGCAAACGGCAGGTGTCATGCATGAGCTGCCACTGGCTGACATCAAAGTTACACAGAGCAGTACTCCTGTCCGCCTGGATCATCAAAAAATCATTAATGGCCTTTCTCTGTTCATACAGTCGGTCCAACATGTGCAGGCTGGAATTCCAACGGGTGGAAACATCGCAGATCAGAGTGTGTTTGGGGAGGCCGTTCTGCCACTGCAACTCGAGGCGGGTGTGCCTGGTCTTTGTAGGAATGGATGAAGTGCATGCACATTTTTCCGGGCCATTTTCAGAATCTTCTGAAGATCGGTGGAAGACTTCAGGAACCTTTTCACAACCAGATTGAACATGTGCTCCATGCAGGGCGCATGGACCATCCCTCCTCGGTGCAGCGCGGACACCATGCTACTCCCATTGCCCGTCACCATGGTTCCGATTTGCAGTTGGCGTGGAGAAAGCCACACATCGATTTCTTGCTGCATGACGCGGAGCAGTGGTGGTAGTGGCTGAGATGGTGGTAGTGGTGGAGGAGGAGGAGGCGGATATTGGCGCAGGAACCGCAGTTTGACAACGTGGAGGATAAAGCGGCGTCTCCTGTCCAAGTTGTTGGTGTGCCTGGGCAGGAAGCACATTCATCCAGTGGGCAGTAAAGGACATGCACTGGCCTTGACCGTAGTTACAGCTCCAGACGTCCGTGCTGCCGTACACCTTGGAACAAACCGATAAGCTCAAGGACTGGCCCACCTTCTGTTCTACATATTTATAAAGTGCTGGTACTTCCTTTTTGGAAAATAAATAACGGCCTGGAAATCTCCATCTCGGCACGGCACAATCCATTAGTACTCTGAACGGTGCAGAGTCCACCATTTGGAAAGGGAGGGACTGCAGTACCAACAACTTGGACAGGAGTACGGTCAGCTTCTGCACCTTAGGATGGTTGGACACATACTGTTGTCTATTTGCAATCGCCTCGCTGAACGACTGCTGGCGCCATGAGTAGCGAGGAACCGGAGCATCTGGACCGGGAGATGATGGCAAAGAGAAACAGCTCCCTTCTGCACAGGTGGTGGAGCCTTGACTGGCTGCAATGGCATTCGTGCCAGTGGGCGCTGCTGCTGCTGTTGCTGCGGTGGCAGGATGAACCACCACATCTGAGCCACGTTTCTCCCAGGCCACCGGATGGTGACGCTGCATGTGTTGACGCAGGGCCGTGGTGCCAACGTTAGCTCCCTGGCCACGCTTCACTTTCTGCCCACAGATTCTACATTTACCCATATTCGTCTCCTCCGGTCTCTTAGCAAAGTACTGCCACACCGCCGAGTATCTGATTTTACCGCCAACGCTCCGCACTGAGTGACTACTGCCGCCGCTACCTCGCTGAGCCCATGTGCCGCTACTTTCTTGGACCTGCAAAGTGGGTTTTTTACCCCGTGGCCACTTGGCTCCCGACCTCACACTGCTGCTACCCTGCTGACTCACAGCAACACAACTCACTTGCTGGCTGCGCCGCTGCCTGACGCGTAAGCTGACGCCCTCTTTTCCTGACGATGATGAAGCCCCTGCTTCACCCAGCTCCCAAGTGCGGTCGGCTACATCATCATTGATTTGTGTTTCATCGTCAGTGCTGTTCTCATCACCGGTCTTGGTATGCAGAGGCTGACCCCTCACAACTTGACCTCCCATGCCACTCTCCACATCTATGCTTTGCCGCCTACTGCAAGAAGCAGGGGATATTGGACCCATTTCTTCGCTGCCAAGTAGCTGCTGACTGCCCTCCTCAAATTGCTAATCCTCGCTATTATAGGGGCCTGAGCCCAGACCACATAGTAGATCTCTGGCTGAGGGAATCGGATGGGAAGAGGTGGTTGAGGACAGGGGGAGGGTCGCTGATGCTGGGCCATGCCAACTAAGGGTTGTGTCTGACGTCCCACTGACTCTTGGCTGGGGTTGTTAATGTCATCTGGGAGGAATTTGGATGACCTAGTCAACCAATCAAAAACCCATTGGGGTTGCTGAACAACACACGGCCGCTAGATGACAGCGGCAGTTGTGGCCTTAACCGAGTGACCCCTCCCTGCACGTCCCCTTGCTGTGCTGCGACCTGGGCCTGCTCCAGGAATTTTTTGTGCCACTGCCACTCGCAGGTGAAGAGCCTGCCACCCTCTCTGTCTGACATACTGTTTGTTCTAAAATGTACTTACACTGTTTGATGAAGATATCTATATGATAAATACACACCCTTTATTTGACTCCAAATGAACCCACTAACAAGCTTGGTAACCCTTGGATATAAATTGCGCTCCACAAATGGGCAGGAAAAATTTACTTGTTTGTGCCGTTTAAAAACCCTGTGTATTTTACTGAATATAAAAGCACACACAGGCTTAATTAACCTTCGGATATGAATTATGCTACAGGCAACATTTCTTTTTTGGCGGTGAAAAAGAACGTTTCTGTTTCTAAGTACAACTGCAGAAAAATACTTAGTTAACCCTTGGATGTAAATTGCGCAAAAGAAATATGCTGCCAACAATTACCAGCTTTGTAGCGTGTTAAAACGGCGTGTATTTTACGGAACACAACAACAGAAAAACTCGTAATTAAACTTCGGATATGAATTATGCAACAGCCAAAATTTCTTCTTTGGCGGTGAAAAAGAACGTTTATTTTACTAAGTTCAACTGCAGAAAAATACTTAATTAACCCTTGGATGTAAATTGCGCAAAAGAAATATGCTGCCAACAATTGCCACCTTTGTAGCGTGTTAAAACAGCGTGTATTTTACGGAATACAACAACAGAAAAACTCGTAATTAACCTTCGGATATGAATTATGCTACAGCCAAAATTTCTTCTTTGGCGGTGAAAAGGAACATTTCTTTTAGTGACCACAACAGCAGAACAACGCTTAATTAACCCCTGGATCTAAATTGCACAAAATAAAGGAGCAACCAAAAATTAAGTGGTATTTGGATTGTAAAAACGCTGTTTCTTTAACTGAATAAAAACAGGAACAGGCTTACATAACCCTTGGATATTCAATGTGCTGAAGAACTGAGCAGATAGCTTTGAAATGTACATGCAGCTGCATTGGACGCACACTGGACTTCAGTTCCAATACCCCACAAAGTCAGAATTAGAACGTAAGAGATGCAGTCTCTGAGACAAGCTGTGACACCCCCCCCAAAAAAAATCGCTGTATCAAAGTGTGTTTTTTAGTGGGAGATATCATAAGCAGCAGCGGCAGCACCTTCCCTACACAGTACAGTGAGAGCGGTATGAGCTGCCAGTGTCGCGCCCTGACTTATATAGTGCGGTGACGTCATATAATCTCGCCGGTCTCTGATTGCCCATATCTAGATATAAGTCACCTTATACACAGCCTTATGCACTCTTTTCCCCCTATATCTCCTGCCTGATAACAGAAGGGGGAGCAGAGTACATTTCTCACATTTGTTTCATCAGTTCAGGCTGTTTACAGCAATACAGGTGTTCTGTTTACAAAGATTGGAGCCTGGGAAAGAGGTGACAGCTCTGCAGACATGCTCATACAAACTGAAGATGTCACCAGTCTTCAGTGAGGAGAGACCGCCTCCTGAATCTGAAGCTGTAAGAGAGAGAGAAACAGCTCATGTCTGGGAAAGTCTGTACTGAGAAAACCACTTTAAAAAGTATTAAAAATATTGAAAGTGATATGGAAAATTACAAAAACATAACCAAAAATTGCTAAACAATGTTTTTAACATAAAAATGTGAGTTTACGTCATGTTTTGAGGACATATTCCCTCTTAGTACTTTTGGTTGCTTTTATTCTGAGGATTCTTTGAAATACGGACAAATGGCTCCCTACTTACCAGGAAATTTTGGGACCTCGAGAACCATATTTTATACACATACAGATGTAGAAGGGTTTAGTTTTACTGTGCAATCATAGCTTTTCATGTTATCTGCTCTCATGTGTTAAGAAAGACTATTAAATAACAATGGAAAAGTAGAGCTAATATTCTGTAATGTGATAACACGGTGCATTATCTATCAAATTAAATGATACATTGATACACTTAGGGTGCTTTCACATGAAGCGTTTTTGGCGCATTTTTGTGGAGAAATATACCGCATTAACCGCTGGTCCTTTCTGCACAAAAAACTCATCCAAAAATGCACCAAAAATGCTCCATGTGAAAGCAGCCTTAGGAGCCATAAAGTAAAACCTCTCTGATATTCTATTATTCTCCTTGACATAGCAATGCATAGACTCCACATGAACGCTAAACATTCTGTAAGACAAAAGCAGCAGAGTCCTGTAAGATGGAAAGTGGAGCCTCCATGGACTGGACTTGTTTTTTCAGCATATTCCACAAGTGTTTGATTGAACTGAGATTAGGTGTATTTAAAGAACAATTTAACGACTTGAACTACATCAGGAATGGGAACCTTTTTTCTGCCAAAGGCCATTTAAATATTGATAAGATCATTGCGCATCATACAAAATTACCAGTTTAAAAATCAGTCTGCTATATTTGGTCAAACATTTAATTAGCTCATTTCTAAAGTGATGGCTGGAACTGCTTCTCTTACTGATCAGCACAAGTGCAGGTGCGTATTTCTGAACAGATGAATATGTCAGCAGTAAATCTCATACATGTCATTTCCATGCTGCAGCATATAGGAGAGAAAAGGCACGGATAAAAGCTATAACTGAAATGCTAAATGTCCCCCAGCCCTTTGTGTTTACATGCAGTACACCTGAGTTTCCATTCCTCCCTTCACCCATGATGTCTATGTCCTTTCTTCACCCCATGTGCAGTAGCATGGTGCACAAATGGCATTGAACCGGAGTTGTTACAGATGCACTTGATGTTCCCGGGTCAGCAAACAATTGCCAGGAGCTTTGGAGACCAGCACATGCCCAGTAACACATATGGGTAGGAAATGCTTAACTGAGATCTGTTATCTAAAAGAGTTTAACTTCAAGAGGAAGTCAGTAGTGCTCACCAACAACAATAAGTCATAAACTCACCAACAACAATATGCCATTAATATGATGCTTAAATATTGCTTATGTTAATAAAAAATAAGGATGAAAGGTGTGAAACATGACATCGACACACCAGTTCTAAATCAATTTAAAGGAGTATAAAATGCTTTATACAGTTTGTATGAACCTGTCATATGTGGGTTCATAAATATTGTGGTATGCCTTGCATAGCATAGCTTATCTTGGCGCACAGCATATCTTTGGTGTATTAAAAAAAGCCATGCCTGGCACAAGTTTTAGCGTACGACTGTTCATACATCTACAGAACAGGGCTACAACAGCTTTTTGGTGCAAGATACACCAAAAAAATAGTGCGGCCCCATTCATACATGTCACCCTAATTAACCTGTTTCAATTTGTTTTGTGTTTATGCTGCAGTTTTGAATGAGTTTTAAAGACATGGATAGACAAGTAATTCAATATGTTGAATAACTATTAGTTACCTGTTTAGTAATTGAGGGCACAGGAAAATCTTTCACTTAATTGATTTATTTGTGACAGGCAGATAACCTGATCTCCACAAATATCCATTGTTTTGCTATTTTCTGCACAAAATAAATAATACGTTTGTTAATGTTTTAAATGTTGTAGCTATTTTAACAACTCCCATGGGGACTGCTCTACTGAAGACATATAATTCAGTCCTCTTTTATTTGTAAAGACAGTGCAGCAGGGTATGTGTGCAGTATGGTACAATGAATAGGAGTAGAAATGTAACTGCCTCCATCATAGACCCAGAAGATACATTTGAGGTCATTTTTGTGTGCATAGACTTATTATCCTGTTTATCTAGGCAGAAAAAAACAAAGCCTATTTAGGTCTATTTTTTTGCTCCAACCTTTAGCATGGTAACTGGAATATTTCTGAACTTATTTTATAAGGACAGTCACATAAATATATCTAAAAAATAGTCATTGCAATCTGCCAATTGATATGGAAACTTCGTGCCCAATAGAGGTTCCAAACCTACGATATTTGCACACCTATTAGGGCCTGACAGATGTGTAATGCATTGTTTAAAGCATTAGATTATTTTCTCACAGGCTTTACCCAGTGTATAGCGGCGCATACTGTGCATGTCGCTATACGCCTGGTGTTTTAGAAGTACACTTTGGTCAGTGTGTACTTCTTAAACACGCTGGCCCCAATCCACTTTTGCTTTCATCTGAAAATCATAGCATTCAATGAGTGCAAAGATTTTAACATATTTGTGGGCCGTACTTTGGTTGTATTGCAGCACAATTATGTTCGAATATGGCCCGCAAACTATATGAACATACCCTAATACTTCTGTATTGCAGTGCTTTATATGAACAATAAAGAAATCAAATGGTCAAATCACCTAGTGTGGTGTAAAAAATAAAATGTGGCGCAGCCATAAAAACCTGTACTACGAAACTAACACAATATACTCTAAATGTCACAAAAAATTCACCTCCAAAAGATGAAAAAAAGAGGCCTATACTCCAAAATGGTTCCAATAAAAATTACAGCTCATCCCACAAAAAATACCCTTACAGTTCTGCCAATAGAAAAATAAAAGTTATAGGTATCCCAATATGCCAATACAGAAATACTTTTAAAGTGTTTTTGTTGTAAAAAAAATGTAAAAAAATTCCATCCTTTATCACAGAGAGTTAATAAAAATGATTAAGTTGTATGAATCACAAAATTGTGCCTTTGTACATCAAATCAAACTTACTAGCAAACTGCTATGAAAAAATAAATCTCTGCGTTCTCCAATACTGGAAATGTAATTACTTAAATGTGACTGTGGCATATAGACAGTTGTGCAGAAGGGGGGTGGGATGCCCTTGTTGGTGGGTGCAATAGGAGATCCTTAACTGAACACTATTCTGCAATACTAATGTATTGGAGAATAGTGTACAAGCAAACTCAGGCTATGGTGATCAAGTAAAAATACAAGTACATTTTTTGTTTTAAAATTATTTTAAGATAATAAATATTAAGGGCAACATGTATGCATGGGACTGCACCATTTTTGGGCATCCTGTGAGCTAAACAAGCTGTCGTAGCCCTGGTCCATAGATGTTTGAACCGACGTATACCAAAACTTGGTGCAATATACACCAGACATTACACTTTTTTGGTGTGGGAGGCGTTTAACACCAGAATTGTACGATTCACCAAAAATGCACCAAAGTTTGCCACGGACTTGGTATAAAAAACCATACAAGTTTCAAAGTGGCATAGCTGAGACTACTTTTGACATAGAACAAGACAAATTAATAAAGTGCTGTGAGACACTTTCATACACACTGTCGGATCGTACACTATTAACTCCTTCCCTTCATAGGACGTACCGGTATGTCCTAGCGAGAAGTGCGTTCCCGCAAATGGATGTACAAGTATGTCCTGCAGTATTTTACCACTGGCCTCATGCCGCAACACTGGGGCTGGAGTGAGCTCCGGCCGTAGGTGATTAACCTTTAGCTGCCACGACCGATCATGATCGCCACAGCTAAGGCACAAACAGAAGAAGTGAGCTCCTTCTGCCTGAAATTAGTGCAGAAGCGGTGCCAGTGCCGCTGTTGTCTCCGTAGCTGACAGCTCTTCTTCTTTACTAACGCATCTGGGCTGTCTGTGATGTCACCATGTCCCGCAATGCATTGTGGGCATCGCCGGGCATGGTGACTGGCAGTTTCCATAGAGACCAGTATAGAGCAGTTCTGCTCTGTATTGATCTTTATAGTAACAGTGAACTGAAGATCACTGATACATTTCCCCAATGGAGAAACATTACAAAACTGAAAAAGGAAAAAGAAACTGGCTGTGGCGGTAAGAAGTTAATAACAAAGGTAGACTGGTGAGTCAGCACCAGGTTCAATCATGTCGCCCTAAAAGTTCAAAACGCCTCCCATTTGCTATTCTACAAATAATAGGTAAATATTATTGAAACCACTACATCCATAAAACTACAGCTTACAGAAATCAAGCCCTAAAATAGGTCTATGGACAGAACAATAATAAAATATTGGTCTCAGAAAATAATGAAGTAAAGCAAACTTAAAAGTAATAAACCATAACACACAAAATATTAATTTGGTATCGCCCTAATTGTACTGACCTGCAGAATAAAGATATCATTTATGCCACACAGTTAACTCCAATAAAAACAAAATTGGGTGGTTTTACCTTACAATATATATTTTTTGGTTATGATACAATAAATGGTACCATTAAAAAATACAACTTTTCCAACAAACAAGCCCTCAAACAGCTAACTAGCTGAAAAAAATATGGCTTTTGTATGGGAAGAAAAAAATGTACCTGAAATGAAAAAAAATTGCTGTGCGAGGAGGGGGGTAAATAAAGAACCCCAGTACTAACCCGCAATGTGTTCCGAAGTACGTATTTAATACTATAAGAAGTTTATCGTTGTTTTACTTAAATCTTTGAGAAAAATGAAAGTAAAGAATGTTAGCTATTCTAAATCACAGGCTTGCAGCATGCAGCAGTACCTTATTTTAGAATCAATTGGTGGCCTTGCATTTGTCAGTTCAGATAGGGATTAGTCTTTAGAGATTGAGTGAGCAGTTAATTAGCAGACTAGCGTCTGCATCAAGAACAACTCACAGGAGGAATAAGAACAGGTCACATGAATGACCTAGTAGTAGAAAGGCAAGCACATACCTTCTGGCTAATACCCATTGGAGTATCAGCGGCTCTGTAGTGCTATAATTGTGATAGAAAGTAAATGAATAGAGATTTCCCATCCTGTTAAGAGAATGCAATGCTTGAACTGTCAGGATGTTCCATTAGTGAGATGATAAAATCATTTTTATATTATTTAACTTTCTAGTTTCCAGCAGTATTGTCATCCCTAAAGAAAGCTTCAATACACATTTAACTGGAGGGAAAATTGGTTTACCAATTTTCTAAATGTAGAAAAAACCCACAAAAACTGCACAGAAATATATTTGCTGTTGCTATTCTCTTTATGTATTTCCATTCTATGTTTGGGTTTGCATGCATGATACTTTAAGAAAATATACTGTTTCTGCATTGCTTTATTTTCTTACAATTTTTTTTTGTAGTTTGTTTATACATTGCTGAAGACAGGATGTTAAATGACTGATGATAATATCAATGCTAAGCAATGTTTTAGTCACAAAATATTCCCTCTTATATGGGCTGCATCAGCTCCTCAGGTCACTATAGCTACAGACTTTTTCAATCTCTCATGATAGGCTGCCACAACTGGTTGCTATAGCTACAGACCTGGCTTCTACTGTAGCCTAGTAGAAGCCACTAAACACGCCCCTGATTTCAAAATGAAACCAAGAAAACAGGACGAATCAATGTAGTGAGACAAACCCTTTAACACCTCCTTTGGGGGAAGGAGACAAATTTGATTTTTATAAATCTTTTATTCAATAAATGACACATGAAAATATAAGATATCACTTCAAAACATGCAGCTAAGAATAATGACCTGAAGTCATAGACACTACAGCGATAAACCCTAACAAAGTTAAAGGACCACTCCAGGTTTTTTTTTCTTTTTTTATGTAGCTCAATACAAGATTTCTGGCTGATGCAGCAGTCTGTTTGGTCACATCACCTGCTCTCTGATTAGCTGACAAACACTCTGCTTTTAATGCTGACAGGAAGTCTGTCTCTCTATGGATTCCTACCAGACAGACTTTGAACCTCCCATTGGAATGCATAAAAAGATTTATTTCCGGGTCACACAACCATGCTTTGTGTTTCATCAACTCATAGTGCAGGTCATTCAGTGGCAGCAGTGAGACATCCTGTATTTAGCTGCAAATAAGCAAAATTTCTAATTTACTAAAGTAGAAAAGAAATTGGGGTGGTCCTTAACCCCTTACTGACATTTGATGTACTGGTACATCCTAGTGTCGATAAGGGAATGAGAAATTGGGGTGGTCCTTAACCCCTTACTGACATTTGATGTACTGGTACATCCTAGTGTCGATAAGGGAATGAGATATGGTGCCATATTTTCTGTTATACTGCTTCCTGCCCCAGGCAGGAAGTAGTAAAACTGCCATCTTGGTACAACTTATTGCATTGTTTATACAATGCAATAGGCTGTATTAATGACTGCTCCCCTATTGGTCAAGCACCCTAGGGGGCCTCAAAGTTAAAGTAGAAAAATAAATAAATAATAGAAAAGTTACACATAATTGGTATCCCCACGTCCATAAACGTCTGATGTATTAAAATTTAACATAAGTTATCCCATATGCTGAACACCATGGAAGAAAAAAAATCTAAATGCCAAAATTGCGTTGTTTTTTTTTATCATTTCACATCTCCTCAAAATTGGAACAAAAGTGAAAAAAGTTGAATGTATTCCAGTCTGGTACCAGTAAAAAGAAAAACATGCACCCTCACTCAAGCCCATGGGTAGAAGTATCAAAAAGTTATTGGTCACAGAAAATGGGGCCGTGGCAAAATTTGAAAAATACCAAATGTTTGGTTTTTTACAGTACCAAAACATAAAGAAAATCCTACATGTTTGGTAATTATACCCTCTACAGTACATTGTAAAGTTCTGCGGAATTTGTTGGCGCTATGTAAATAAAGATTATTATTATTGCCGATTAGTATCAAACTGTAGAATATAAACAACATATTATTTATCCCAAAGATTGAAGGCCATAAAAACAAAAACTCCCACAAACATGGCACAAGTACTTTTTTTTTACATTTTGCCCCACTTAGAATATTTTTGCAGTATCCCAGTATATTCTGTGGTACAGTGAATAACACCATTAGAAAGTAAGTCTTGTCCAGAAAAAAATAAGCTTTCATATGTCTATGTAGATGAAAAAATCAAAAAGTTATGGCCCTTGGAAGCCGGGAGGGAAACACAAATGTAACAAAACAAAAAAAATCTATGGCATTTCTGCATATAAACCCAGTATCCCCCTTCTTACCGACCCACAGTGCCTTGGCTCAAATTACTCACATTTTATTATAACATCTGTTAAGGCATGTTTACATAAAGGTACCCATGTCCCACTTGTTTGCTTTATTCATACCAAGTTCAGAAGGGGAATGTTATTATTAAGAACATGTGTTTGTAAGTCTAGAATCACTGATCAGTTTTTGTGGCAGTTTTTGATAGTTTGATAATTTTTGCGTCAAACATAAGAATGAATACAAGAAAGAAGGAAAATTAATTTTTATTTCATACTTTTTCTTGTTTTGGAACCATTCTTGGCTTCAGTTTAAACTGTCATGAAAACTGTGTGTGATTTCTGTTTCATAGGAACATTAATTTTCTATGTGTTAGGTATTTTACTGAGTATACCACAATTAAATGTGATGGATTTCTGTCTAAGACCATTTGCACTGTGCAAAATTAAATGTATAGTAGTAGTATTATGGGCTGTTTACATAGCACAGGACAAATACCAGTTGGAAATCCCAACCAGTATTTTCTCTGTTTAGGAGCCGTGTAAACAGCACACAAAGGGACGGCTTTTCTCTGTGGTTTGTGGAGAAACCCCTCCCCCATCGCACCAACATGTTCATGTTAGGCCCAAAAAGCGGGAGGAAATATGAACATGTTCAATGTCTGGACTGCAGGATGGTTTTTTAGTGGGGACTGCTGCATGGATTTTCCATTAAGGTCCGTGTTGAAGGTTGACACCCAGTTTATAGGTGGCTTTCAAAACCGAAAAACCGTCTGTAAAACTTGGAGAAAAGTGGGACTGTGGGGACGTACCCTTAGGTGTTATGATGTTATATTTCTGCAAGTCAAAGACAATTAAACAATGTCACGTCTGCAAGAAAATAGATGAGGAAACTGCCACATGTATGAAAACTGTCTAGGTCTAAAATTCACTGTGTTGCCCATTGCAACCAATCAGAGCGCCCCTTTCACTTCTCCATAGCACTATATGAAATCAAAAGGGCAATCTGATTGGTTGCTATGGGCAACACAGTGAATTTTAGACCTAGACAGTTTTCATACATGTGGCCCAAAGAGTTTAAAGGAGTTGTCTCACTACAGGCTTTCAGCCTACTTAAAAAAATCCTGTGCTGCCAGACACACTGAATTCAGGGGCGTGCTTCTTGTCTGCCTCTTCTCCTCCATCTTCCCCCCTCCCCTCAGCAAACAGATAGCTCTCTTTCTATACAGCAGGGGGAGGAGGAGGGGGTTTGCTGCCAGAGTTAACCCTGTGTGTGCCTGACTAGGTCTGCTGCAGGCTGCTGGATCAGCTGCACTGTTAGCTCCACAGAGTCAGGAGACAGCAGGGAGAAGGCTGATCTATGAGTGTGGAGAGGTCTGTGAAGCTGTGTATGCTAATAGCAGAGCATGGGGATGCAAGTGTTCCTATACCCCTTGCTCAGCATACAAATCTCCATCTCAAGCAACAACAAACAAACCCTGTCAGAACAGACACAGGGCAGCTGTAAAGTGTGTTACTATAATCACAATGTGTCACTAATACAGCAGAACAGGGAGAGATATGAACCGTTCACATGCTCCCATGATCTTTTCTATTAGTATAGTCACAGCTCCACAGACACATCATGATTATAGTAACACATTTCACTGCTGTCACATCTACTGACCACAGATCAGCCTCACCTCTGCTCTCCTCATTCTGTGTAGAGAGTAGGAGGGAGCAGGCACACACAGGGTTAATCCAGCTACACAGACACAGAAGCTGCAAAGCTGCTTGTTTTTTAAAGATCTTTTAATTAAAACCCAATCATTGTAGCGAGACAACCCCTTTAAGTAATACTATTTACAAATTAAAGTATGTTCCCCTTGAACAGATATGTCTTTCTCTTCTAGCCTTTCCTCTTGGCACAAAATATCTAATGATTTGTGATGTTAGCTGGCCAGCTTTAAAAAAAAAAAGTTTTCTCATGATATTTTGTCAGGAATTGTTTATGAAATATGTGGATTGCAGCATGTTGAGGGTTTTGTTAGCATTTTATAATATTGTATTGAATTTGTATCATCCTTAAAGGGATTGTCTCATTGTCTCATCTTGCTGTGCAGTCTGTGGGCAGGTCTACAGCAGTGACTAATAATTTAGTTCTGCTAGTTCCTATTCCTAGCAGTGCTGTTAAGGGGAAATTGGTGATGGATAGGTTGTGAAAAAAAAAATGACAATGTATAAGTGCAATGAGCTAGCAGAGGAGGTTTTGTTATCTGTAAGTCAGTAACTATAAGGGGCCGTTCACACGGCTTATTTTGGGCACAGATTCCAGCCGTGTTGCGCCGTACTGCGCTGCATTACAGCTGGAATCCGTCCCAGCCATTATGGTAATCAACAGTTCTCATAGAGAACTGTGGATTCCGTTTCTCCTCCCCGCTCGGCGAATACGCCGGGCAGGGAGAAAGTGACATGCACATTATCCCGGCGGGATACGCGCCGTGGATAATGGATGTCTATGGGGCCGGGAGCTGCGCCCTCGCCCCCTCCCCGCCCCTTATTGAAGCCGTAATTGCGGGCAAAATCCGTTCCGCAATTACGGCTTGAATAAGCCTGAGAAACTCTGTCTTGCTGATAAGACACAGCCGGGAATATCACGATCAGCACAAACACTGCCAGAGCAGAAAGAGGTGGTCACTAACTAGAGAAACGTGTGTAAGCAGGACAGAAGGATTGCTCTCTCTTAAATGAAGAAAAATTGGACCAGCAATTTATTTGGTTATAGTTGTTAATTATTTACCTTTACTGTGTTAATTAGTTACCTTTACTGTGATACCCCTTTAACTTTTGGAGATATAAAATGATTTTTAAAGGTAGCCTTACAAAGGCTGTTACCATCCATGTTGATAAAGCCATCATGAGAATAGGCTGTCTTCTCTAAAGCTCCATATAACAGCCACAGAGGCCATTTAACCCTTTACCGACATCGGACGTATGAGTACATCCTAATGCCATGCTTTGTGGCGGGATCACCGGTGGGTGCGGCTGTTAATTTCAGCTAGCACTTGGTGGTTACAGCTCGGGATGGTGCCGGCACTATCCTGTGCTGTTTAACGCCTTAGACGCCACGGCCAAGATGGCTGCAGCATCTAAATCAATGAAAAACAGTGCCGCGCACCGTTCTTCGCTTCGATCAGGGTGCCCGCGGCGAAATCGCGGGCTCTCGATCAGTTAACATGGCAGATGGAAGCCTTCTGAAGGCTTCCATCGTGGCCATCTTTGTACACCCTAATGCATTGTATTACAATGTCACCCTAGGGGGACTCAAAGTTACACATATTTGGTATCGCTGCTTATGAAAAAGTCTGATATATAAAAATATAACATACTTTAAGTTATCCCGTATGCTAAACACCGTAGTAGAAAAAATTTCCAAACGCCAAAATTTTTGGTTATTTCACATTGCCTAAAAATTGGAATAAATGCAATGAAGAAAGTCGCATGTATTCCAAACTGGCAGCAATAAAAAGTACACTTCAGCCTCCATAAAATGCACCTCCACTCAAATCCGTAAGTGTTAGTACAAAGAAGTTATCAGTCACAGAAACTAGAGCTATAGCACAAATTTCAAAAATAGAAAATATTTGGAATTTTTTTACTGTACCAAAATATAACGAAAACCATACATGTTTGGTATTGCCGGATTCATATTAACTTGTAAAATACAGATAACTCATCATTTATACCAAATATTGAACAGCGTTAAAGCAAAACACCCGCAAACATGGTGCAAGTACTTTTTTTTCACTATTTTTTTGCGGTTTCCCAGTAAATTCTATGGTACGTTGAGTGACATCATTAGAAGTACATCTTGTCACGCAAAATAAAAGCTCTCATGTGTCTATGTAGATGAAAAAATAAAAAAAGTTATGGCTCTAGGAATGCAGGAAGGAAAAATTAATGTGGAAAAAAATAGGCCTTTGCGTTAAGGGGTTAAGTACATTTACAGGAAAATTGTAAGAGAAAGAATGGAATTTAAAAAGAGATGTCTGTAAATGTTAAACATAGTAAATAGTAATTATTAGCATTTTTTCTTTTTGTGTTTACAGAAATTGGATTATGAAAGTAAAAGATTGTACACCTTAAAAGTAGAGGCTGAGAATACACATATAGATCCCCACTTCCACTACCTTGGTCCTTTTAAAGATACTGCAACCGTAAAAATCTCAGTAGAAGATGCAGATGAGCCTCCTATTTTTGGACGACCTAGCTACATGTTTAAAGTACATGAAGATATAGAACTTGGAACTATAATTGGGACAGTAATGGCAAGAGATCCAGACACTATTTTTAGTCCTATAAGGTAATCCTCCCTTTATTCTACCAGATTGTTTTTATAAAGAACATAATTTTTACAGTTTTTTTCTCTTATTTCAATGACAGTGGTTCGGTCATTATATTTGTACTTTACTGACATAACAATATATGATGATTATTGCACACAGAAAATAGAAGAATCAAACAATCAACCCAATCCTCTTAATATTTTCTCTGTAGTCAATAAAAGACTAAAATGAATCTGTTACGGACAATCATACCTAAATGAGATTTGGAAAAATCACGCATGTTCCAGAAATAACCCCATTCATTTAACAATAAACATTTGTATAAAGCACATTTTCTCCTGTAGAAATTTAGGCAACAAATATGTCTCGTGTGAGCATACCCTCTGGGGCACAGCTACACATAATATGGCAGTATATTATAGTGACAAATGTGCTTTAAGTTCTCTTACCTAAAATATTACAAATTTGCATTATATGACAATATATGCTATCCATTGCGCAACTGGCTTTCTATTGTGGTCTGACATTCTCAGGGGGCCCAATCCAAAAATAGGTGCAATTTGCAGAGATGGGACCTGCACCTATCATGCTTTGGTGGCATATCCTACCAATATGCCATTAAAGGTTATGGTGGGAATACTACTTTAACAATGGATAGTATATATGCAAATTTTTAATATTTAAGCTAAGATAACTTAAAGTGCATTTGTCACTATAATGTTCTGCTCTATTACAACCCTATTCACATTCCATTTACGGTCTATGGCTTCTGTTTAACATTATTTAGACCTGTGTAGGTCTAAAACTCACTCTTTTGCCCATAGTAAACTTCATACATGTGGCCCTATGTGCTGGTGTTGCATACAAATTTCAAGAAGGTCCGGCATCAATGCAAAGTAATCCAGAATAGGTAAAAAATTATTACAACATTTATTTATATTCTCCTTAAAAAAACATGTACAAGGTACAGGTGTTAACTCCTATGGCACAAAACATTAGCACTATGATTAAGATGTATCATTAAAATGCATCAGTGCGGTAATATTTTGTGCCATTTGAGTTTAACACCTGCAACTTGTATATATTTTTTATGGAGAATATAAATAAATGACATTTTAATAATTTTTTTACCTATCCTGGATTACTTTACGTTGATGCCGGACCTTCTTGAAATTTGTTTGCAGCGCTTTTACTGAGTGAAGTTAACTGGTCTGTCCGTGCACCGCACCCTGATTTGATGCATTACGTTGAGAAGCAACAGAGTGGGTGAGCTGACTGCTTTTTGACTATATATGCTGGTGTGCCCACATAAAATAGACACCTATTATGGATGTCATACATTGGTCACCAATAGGTAATTCTGGCACCTGTTCAAGGTATTGAATGTTGTGTGTAGTAAATGGATTCCATATTAGTCAATGGTACCCAAATGCTACTCTAAAGTGTATATAACAAGCATGTTTCAAGGATGGGAAATGATGGCATCAATTTAACAGATTCATTATGAACATCTCATGGCATTTGCATTAGACAGATGACTGTGACAGATGCTATACAGTAGTTTGTGTCATCTATAGACTCTCATGGGATCCATTTAATGGATTTTTTTTACAGGATCTCTTTTATGGAATAATGTAGTTGACTAGTTATCTTATGCTTCATTTTTTTATCACATCGACAGATACAACCTGACACAAGCAAAAAAGGACACTCTTTTGGCCTCCATCAAACTAATGTTACCCTACATACACCATCAATATGTCCACTAATATCTATCACAATGTATCTGCCTGCATGCATAGTACTACATGAATGAAAACTATCTAGGTCTAAGACTTTGTGTGTTGCCCATAGCAACCAATCCAAGTTCCCTTTTATTTTTTCAGAGCACTGAATGAAATTAAAGCAGAGCTCTGATTGGTTGCTATGAGCAACATAGAAAGTTTTAGACAGTTTTCGTACATGAGGCCTTTGGTGTATTGTAGCTATTAATCAACTATATTAGATGGGGACTCTGTCTTCTGCTTATTCTACCATTGACTAATTGACACTATGGAGAACAGGTATGAAAACTGTCTAGCAGTAAGACTTTCTTTGTTGCCCACAGAAAGCAAATAGAGCGTCCCTTTCTTTTCAGAGCACTATATGAAATGAAAGGTGAGCTCTGATTGGTTGCTTTGGGCAACAATGAAAGTCTTAGGCTTTAACAGTTTTCATACATGTGGCCCTATGCATGCAGGCGGATACATTGTGGTCAGCAATAATAATGGTATAGAGGTAAGCAAGTAGAGATAGGCAGAGTTCTCTACCTTGTGTCTTGTGAGTTCAGTCTATTCCATATTAGGTGCCATTTACCAAAAAGCATAATGTTTTTTGTGCCTCTTGGTTATAGTTCCTACACTATGCTGACCTTTAAAGGTAACATATTATAGTGGCTCATCTGCTTTTAAGTACAATATACCATTATAGTGGGATATGTAATACTGAGTGTTGACAGATTTATTGACAGCTACCGTACAAGTTAGAAGATGTAATTGTTCTCTGCAAAGTAAAGCTTTGTATCATGATACTAAATTCTACACGAGAAGTAATGATCTAGTAGATATATCCTCCTGTAATCTCATCTGTTATATCGGTCTGTTATAGATATAAATATATTTTGAAAACTAGTAAAAAAAAAAAATGAAGACTAGAATGAAGTCATCTATATTTATGAATACTTAAATACCAATTATTGTAATAGTAAAATATATTTTCTAAACATGTTTTTCCTGCTAGGTTCTCTCTGGATCGACACACTGACCTTGACAGAATTTTTAATATACACTCAGGAAATGGATCAATTTGTACAGCAAAACCTTTGGACCGTGAAATATCCCAGTGGCATAATCTAAGCATCATAGCTACGGAAATTAGTAAGCTATTTCATAATTATACTTGTTTACTGGGTATTCTTCATTGCACTATCATCAATTGCTCTAATCGCCAAAATCCTATTCTGTGACCGTAATATCTTTTAAAAATGATCTGCTTCAAAGGAACAACTTATTTATACATTCAGACGGAGTGTGTACAGAAACTCAGAATTTCCCTCAGGTCACACTTTGATTCTCTCTGATTGTTAATGCTATACTTTCCATCCAAAGACTTTTATTTCAAGCTCTAAATGGTGTACATGTGACCTTTGGGAAAATGACCTATATGGTCCATGTTATTTTAATACGTCTTCACTCTAATGCGCATGATTTAGACGTTCCACTTTAATGATCCCTATGTATGTCACAAAGGAAGCATCACTGTTATTTTGTTGCCATGAAAAATTGATCTCATGATACAACCATCTTTATGAAATCATTTCCTAAATTGAGAATTGTTTGAAAATGAAACAAGAAAATGATATGAGGGAGGATGATTACTATGTTCTAATCGAAGTGCAATGATGTTTTTCTATTCATCCAGTAATCATTGTTGCTTTATATTTATTCTTTTTAAACATACGTTTTTTTTTTGTTCTTACTAGAGGTCCAAAAGTAATATAGGGTAATTCCGCCATATATATATATATATATATATATATATATATATAATATATATATATATATATAATATATATATATATATATATATATATATATATATATATAATATATATCTGTAAATATATATGCTAATCATGGTAATCATACTGTAGCTTACTAGCAAGGATGGTCAGGAATTGAACACCGTTTATATAAAAAAGGCTATATATATTGATATATAGCCTTTTTTATATAAAGGAGGTTCTATTCCTGACCATCCTTGCTAGTAAGCTACAGTATGTTTACCATGATTAGCATTACACTTCTGATTTAGGTCACTGTTAACTTTGGCTTGAATATCAATGATTCAATTCAGGTCAGCCCAAACTGAATTTGGCATAATTTGTGGAAAAATTATCCCTAATGTGGCACCTCTTCACCACACCCACCCAATGCTGATTGACAGGTTTTTTTTTTGTTTTTTTGTTTTTTAATCTTCAGATGTAGCAAAGTTTATTTTGGCTTTTTGTGTTATCTATTCAAATCTCAAAACAAAGGCAATTGAAAATCATTAAAATAGTTGATATTATGTTGCCTAATCTGTCAAGTTTCATTTTGCTACATAGGTAGTACTGTGAATAGGTAGAAAACTGTAAATTACATAAAAATTGGACATTAATTACTCAAAAATAACACAGGCCATACTTACAGCTCAATGGTTGGACTAGAGACTGAACCCAGCAAGAGACAACACTGGCCCCTGTGCTACTTGGGAAAAATAAACAGGTGCAACTAATTGCTGAGCAGTAGCTCACACACCCCTCCACTTGGTGAAAAATTATATTATAAAAAAACGCACATTAAATTGATACCTGTTCACACTAGTATGCATAAAAGCCACAGTATAATATGTGGGGAGATTCACTCACATACCCTCAATGCATGAGGGGGGTGGTTACAGGTATTATAATTGCATATAGAAAAGGTGATACAAAAGGGTGCCATCAATGCAGATACGTGTGATACATCATGCTGGCTTATAGCCTATTATGCCACTACTATTCAATTGGGCAGGCTGTCTAGCACTTTTTAGGTGTCCAACACAAAATACAGATACCATCAGCTCCCCAGTTCTTTTCTAGTATCTCATATTTGATCATTTTCCAGTATGTCATTTTTTGGGCCCAATTTAATGTGCAGTTTTTTATCATCTAATTGTTTCCCAAGTGGAGGGGTTTGTGAGCTTCTGCTCAGAAATTACCTGCACCTGTTTATATTTCCCAGTTAGCACAGGGTCCTATGTTGCCTCCTACTGGGTTCAGTCACTAGTCCAGCCATTGAGCTGTAAATCAGCAGCAGGAAGGTGAGATGACACTGTGGCTAATTATAAGGCCATTTGTTGGTGTTAGTATAAGGGAAGGTGCTTGCCACCACATTGCCCAAGAACAACAAAAGAAATAGAGAAGGGTCACATACAAAGAGTGTCGATTGACACTACTTAAGGGGTACCTATCACCTGTACACAAACACACAAAATATAATAGTAGATGGAATTCTAAGACTTTTTTCCAATACATGTCATTTGCAAACCAGAGGGCTCACCTCAGTATTACAGGGAAAAATGTTTTAGTTTCACTTTCTTAGCAGAGCTCATTATGTAGCAGGGATTCTTTCTGTTGGGAGATACTAACTGTGCAGAGGGATCTGAGGATACAGCTGCTTGTTCAGAGTAATCTGTGTCTCTCATTATATACAGTGCAGCAGGCACAGCACACTGTGGACATAGTGTGACAGGGTTTACAGGCATCTAAAGTATACTGCTGCTAGTGTTATATTCAGCACAGAAATAGCAGCCCAGAGTTTATCAGTGCACACATGATGTAGACTTCATGGCTCCCCCTTTCACAGTGGACTCATACACCTCAACAGTTTCTTTGACACAACCGTCAACATAGTGATCCATCATGCTGTCATGTGCCGACTTGGCCTGACTTCAGTCCTGTCTTAAATGGACAGTGCTTTTTTTAAAAACAGAATTACAGGTGAAATGGTCTGATTTTCATAATAAAGCATATTTATGTATGTTTTTTTATTTTTGTCTCTTGTTGCTTCCCTGGCGGTGATAAGTCCGCTTTAAGCTAATCCTTGATGGTAAATTAGTCTCTTCGTATGGGACTCTCTGGTATGCACTCATCTTCTATGTGTCAAAGATATGTAGTAGTAAATGCCCAATTATTCCAGACAAAGAAGAAATAATGGTACACGGTACTCACCAATCAATTTCAACAAAATATACTGGTAAACAGAGAAAACACACAAGTGTTAGTGATTACCATGAAGCGTTATTTCTTCTCTATCTTTAATTCTTTGGAATATAGCGCTGCTGTCAGCCAATCAAACTATTGGATCAGAAGAAGTTCTAAAAGAGTAAAAGCTTGTGTGCAAGAGTCTGCTATTTTGCTCTTTCATGGCTTACTACATAATCTGAACATGCCAACCTTACAGCAGACCTCCAGACTCATCTTCTTACACAGCACCATATGTGAAGTACAAGATGGGATGCTGAGCCGCACAACTACTTTCCTGAACATGTTGAAGATACTCACACAATTTGGAATTTTCCAGCCCAGGCAAGGCTTCCTAAGTACATTCACATTGTTACACAAGACAGGGGGGCTGAATACATGGAACTGTTCTCCTAAAATGCTGAGCAGCTACCAGCCTATCACAAGTAAATGCAACCTCTCAGAGATTTGGGGGGAACACTCCACATTTTTAGGTGTTTTATAGATTTCTCTTCTTCTAACTATGCAATATTGAGTACAGAGAACTCAGTTTCAGCCAAATAACAAGACACCACTTCACCCCCGCCTACCTGCTACTGATTACCAGTAGGTGGGCAGGTGAAATGATGACTCCTTGCTGCACTGTAGTGTTGTGATTCATGTTCAGGATGTTCTGAATCACAAATATTTTGACTACTGCTATTGGACCAGACAAAAACCTATCTGAGCAACATCACTTATGGTATATTTTCTCTCAGATAGTAATATAATAATAATTATTATACAGTGCCAGCATATTATTCAACATTTTACATTTCAGAGGGTATATGAAAAATATCATACATTATATTGTAAAGATCTAATTAACTATTTAAACAAAATAATTTTGAAGAGGCAAGACACATAAAAACTGCATGAGCCAGTCGCCCAGTTAGTATATGTGTATGTATAGATATGAGTAGGTTACTATATGGACAAAACCTGTATATCTGTAGCAGCTACAGCAGTCACTAGAGGGCCCATAAATTGAGTAGACCCATTCATATGCAAGCACATTATTCCTTTTTGGTGGGAAGGACAAGCTTTTTGTATACTGCTTTCTGCTATATGTGGTTTCTCTGATATAGGATGCTAATATCCTTACATGGAAACCGATTTTATTTTCCAATTGGGCCTTATAAATTCTAATTAAACCCTGAGGTAGTATACAGAAAAGCTGCATAAAATATTGCTATGAACCAATTAAGTGAGTGGAATACATCTTTTTTTACAGTAAAACATCCCAAACTTAATATTAAATTAGTTTTACTATATAAATGACTGTTGCTGGCAGCATCTATTTCATGATTGGTAATGGTAAGATTGCCTATAAACATCCTATATCCTAAAATGCAATCTATTATTCTTAAAATGTAGACATTGGGTCTAAGCTATCAACATTGAGCTTGGTCACCATCACATAATGGTTTCTCATGCAGTTTATCAGTTGTCTAACTCTTTGTTGTACCTTTTCCAATTTTAGGCCATTCTTTTAAGAAATAAGCTGAGTATATCAGATGAGAAAAATTTCACAATATCATGCTCTTGTCTTTTGACTTAGTGTCTTTGAATTCAGAGCAGTGTCCTGAAGGCCTTAGATGTAGATGATTGACATTACATTCACTATTTATTGATGATCTAGAAGTACAAATCGATCCCTCTCTTTTAGTGACTCACAGTTATATTTATGGTCATATGGTAATGCAGAACAGTATGCAGCTGCTGAGTGCTGGAGCTGAGCCCACTCCATCAATGGCAATCCAGCTGGTTAACCATTTACTTTCTATAGTCAACATGACATGGCATCTATGCCATTTGACAGGGTAACCCCTTCCATCAGCCTTAGTGATCAGGTGCCATACTATTGGTATCACAGCTCAGTGATGAGAGCCTTATGATACCTGTACTGCATGTGACCGCTAAAATTCTCAATTTATTTTTACAGCATCCATGTGCCAGTTGCTGGAAGAAAAAAAAGAGCATCTTGCAAGTGCCTGTACACTAAGGGCCACATGTATAAAAACTGTTTAGGTTTAGGTTACTATAGGCAAAAACATGAGATCTAGACCTAAACAGTTTTCATACATGTTGCCATAAATTGCTAGGCAATTGGGGGTGAAGAAGGTGGGGAAGGTGACTGCTGTTTTCTTTGTAATTGTATCACAATTACTAAGCTTATAATGTTTAAAAAAAAAAAAAAAGCTTGGGCAACCCCTTTACAGCTTAAACTAATCAGATCATTTTTGAATAACCTAACTCTTAATATTACAAATTAATATCGCAAATACCACTTTGATAATCAGTTTTTTTATTCAGTTTTTATAGTGAAAGCTTCTTTTATCTGCAATAATAACATAATTATTGCTATATTTTTCATCTTCTCTTCATTCTCATATGACATGAATTCATTTCAATTACTACTTCTACACTAAGCAGCTATAAACATTGCACTGCTTTATGTTTAGTCAAACATCTTATGTCTCTTTCCCCAATATTTTAAAAGTTAAGTTTCTAAACTTTAACAATATTTGTGAACACATTTTTAATACACCAACCTCCTCCTCAGTACTTGCATATGTTACCAAGTGTCTTTTGTGTCAGTGCTAAAGGTCATCTACTTACTCTAGTATAATGGTTTAAGTTGCTCTGATAATCTGCAAACTTTCTAAATATAACATTTTACTCATATTTTTGTTTAGTAAGACCTCCAGAAATGTGTTAACATTTTCCCTGGAATGTCTCTTTCTGTATTGTATTCTTTTTTATGACCTGGAGTCCTCCAGTTCTTCCTAGGATTAAACTTACACTTTGAGCTTAAATTTATTTCAAATAGTTCAAAATTGAAAGCTCTTTTTTCAAATAAAAAGGTGTGCATAGTTGAGTGTTCAGTCCCTAACAGTACAGTACCATGCATTTCATGTTATTCTAGATATTTGAAGGGTTCCTCCAGATCCATCCTTACTTACAGTACCTATCCTCTTGGATCAACATATCCCAAGGTATAGTGCAAGACAACCAGCTTTGAGGGAAAAAAAACTGCAGTTACTTACTTCTATTATAGGCCTTTGGAACTTGGCACATTTTTTTGCTTTTCTCTCAATGCATTTGTTGTTGTTGACATGGTTATATGAGGGTTTGTTTTTATAAAAGACAATGCATTTTTTTAATGACGGCCTTTATGGGTATGTATAATATATTTTTTGTTAGGAAAAAGTAAAAAAAAAAAACAACTAATATGTAATTGTTTTCTTTATTTTAGATTATTTATTCTCTGGGTCAATATAATGAAAGCAATGTGACATTTATACAATTATACTTTATGTTTTACTACTTGTGCACACTGGCAACTAAGATTTTAGAAAACAATTTGGGCCACATGTACGAAACTGTTTAGGTCTAAAACTCACTAACTGGTGAGACGTAGGTTTTATTAGCAAAGCTCATTATTCCATTTTGTTGCCAGGTGGATGAATAAAAAAAAAGCAGTGCTGCCATTTTTCTATTTTTTTTCCATTGTTCAAATTGCTGGTGAAATAATGTAATCATTGTGTGGGTCAGATTCTAATGGACATGCCAATATCACTCATTTATATGCTTATTGTATGTTAACAGACAAATATGATTTTTTGGAGTGATTTTTTTTATTTTTTTAGCTAGATTTTTTAGGTCTCTTGGAGACTAGGCTATTCAATTGCTTAATCACTAGTATAAAACACTACAATACTACTGTAATGTATTATGCATCTCAGTCTTACACTGATAGACATTCTATTAGGTCCCTCCTCTTACTAGTAATGTTTGCACCTCGTGATCCCCTTTCCTCTCTCTGACTGTTTAGATGTCACAGTTGCTGGTTGGCATTTCAGAGGTTAAACTGTCAGAATCAAAATAATTTCCTACAGGCTCTTGTTGCTGATCCTGTGACTATAGAAGTAGTTAGAATTATATGATGTACATATCTATCATTGATTGGAAACAACTTACACTTATGAAAGATATAGAAGTTATAGTTCAAAATGGGTTTTACAACATTTGTGAAAAGGTAATGGGAGACACTATGGGCCACATGTATTAGGTCTAAAACTCACTTTTTTGCCCATAGGTTACTATGGGCAAAAAAATGAGTTTTAGACCTAAACTGGTTCATACATGTGGCCCATAGTGTTGGACCTGTTGTCCTAGTGATTTGATCTTGGGGGACCACCTTCTTATACTGTACATGAAAATATTACCTGTTAATTTTTCTGCCTCTCAGACATAAATGCATGCATATTACCACATTATATAGTGTGAAAAACTGTATTGTGCAGTATGCGATACTAACTGAATTACATATCTGTGTGTCTCACACAAGTATCCAACTCATGTGCTAATTGTCTCATATATCTGTCTGTCACACAACTGTCTCACACGTCTGTCTGTCTCACACCTTTGTCACAATCTATAGACACATGGCTGAGCAACTCCATCCATGCCCTGGCTAAGCACTATGATTGAGCCAGCCAACAACCTCACCAGTAAGGGGCAGGAAGGGAGAAGATAGACTCGCTGATGACTGCTCATAAACCTCTTACTGTACCACCATCCTGCCTCCCCTGTTTGTGCCTCAGACGGTCCATGAGCAAAATCCGATTTTGGGCATGGCATAATTAGATATTTTTCTGCCTGGGCTGATGATGTTTTCCACCCCCTTTTACAGCCCACACCCCCACTTTTCAAGCTTCAACTCTTTTTACAGCCCCTTCATCGCACACATAAATCATAGTCTTCACTTTAAAAAAAAAAAAATCATGCTTTTATGTTACTAAGAGTCAAAACATTTTTGATTTTCAGGCCTCCAAGTTTTCCCTTGGTCATGCTCCTTGCCACTTTCTAAAATAAACATTACTATACACACACGCAAGAAAGTAAAAGTGAAAGCCCTATTCACAGGGTTAGAGATAGGTGTGCATTTACTTTTACAATCAGGGACAAGTGTACGCTTCCAAGTGCCAATATAATCTACAACACCGCCATGTAGTGACCACATAGTGGTCAGCCTCCTGCTCAGGTCACAATCACATAACAGTGAATACAGCACCAATCCAACACAGAAGCAATAAACCCATGACATCCAGGAGATCACAGAAGACGTTTTCTCTGAGTTGTTCTCTTCTCCTATGAGACATTCTTTTTCTCTTTTCTTCTCCTTTCAACTCAGACCACCATGACAAACCCTACTAGCCATAACTCATCTCTGCCGAATTTACCACACAAACATTTTAGACTAGGTCTACACAACAAAATGTTGTCCAAAATCTGACAGCATTTTGACTGTGGTTTTTGGCACGGATTTGCACAAAATCCATGGTCAGTTTTCAGACTTGCCATCGGCACTGTACAATTGAATGTACGGGAATCTGGTGGCAATCCGGCAGAATCCTGCATAATATTCATGTTGCATATTCTGCCAGATTTTAAAAAACGACAGTCAGAAATCCGTGCTGTGTTGACTACAGCATGTTTTTTTTTATTGCTGTCTATGCAGCACAAGGCATCGTCAAATTTTTGGTGGATTCAAAATACTGAATCCGACGAAAATCCAATGGTAAATCTTTACTGTGTAGACCTAGCCTTAGACTTCTTACTTTTCCAGTGCTTCCCTACCTCTGGTATGGGTGCTCCGCCATTAAATATGTAGGTAGCTTTGTTAGATATGTTAGTTATGATAGGCAGATATGTTTACCTCCTGCAGGTGTATAGGTAGCTATAAATTCCCCTGTAGATAGGTAGGTATATATGCCTTCTGTAGGTAGGTAGGTAAGTATTCAACCCTCTGTAGGTATAAATCCCCCTGAAGATGGGTAGTTATACAGCCCCCTTTAGGTATATATACAGCTCTCAGTAGGTATATTGCCCCTGTAGACAGCTAGGCATACAGCCGACTGTAGGCATATATACAATCCCTGTAGCTATATGTGCCCCTGTAGTTATAAAGCTCTCTGTAGGTATATATTCAGCCCTCTGTAAAAAAGGAGAAAGAAAGAGGGGGTGCACAAATGGTGAAGTATGTTTGGTATAGAACGTATAGAAGTGAGTATTTTAATCTCTTAGTGTAGAGGCACAACTCTCATATCAACATACAAGGCTTTTATTGTAGCTGTAGCCCTTGTATACGGCTGCCGATGTTCCCGTAAGCAGTGGCCCGCCAAGTAGACAGTAGAGAAAGCAAAATGGTGGAAACGGCGCATATGTATATCCAAAAATGCCACTGATGCAGGCAGGAAAATACAGAAGATTATTTTATTATTCTAAAAAGGCTAGGGCGCTAACCTCAGCCAATCTAAAACAATTTAAAAACAAGTAAAAACTCAACGCGTTTCGCGCTTATCTAGCACTTCCTCAGGGGTAAATGATCACCCCTGAGGAAATGATTTAACCCTGAGGAAGCGCTAGATAAGTGAGAAACACGTTGGATTTTTACTTGTTTTAGATTGGCTGAGGTTAGCGCCCTAGCCTTTTTAGAATAAAATAATCTTCTGGATTTTCCTGCCTGCATCAATGGCATTTTTGGACATACATGTGCGCCCGTTCCACCATTTTGCTTTCTCTACAGCCCTCTGTAGGTATGTAGCCCCCTGTAAATAGTTAGTATTTATAATTTGTATCATTCTTATGGAACACTTTACCTCTATATTATGTTTATCTGCTCTGGTAACATAGACTCTGATTCGAAGTTTAATGGCAATGACACTTTACTCCTCTTTTGTCTCCCTGAACATAGGATGGAAAAGCAGATACTTTTAAAAAGATTATTGATCTTTGTGCACTGTAAAACGGTTTAGCTACATGTGCTCTTAAAGACATAAGCTACAAAGCCGGATAGGATTAAAGTTAAATATGTCCTACTTTCTCTTTTCAGCTAAATCACTTTCGTAACAAATCAATGGGTGTATTCTGTCTATTAAACCATGAACCACAGGCATCATTGTATCAATGTCTATGTTTTTGTAACTGCTTAAAATATTGGTTAGCTTGGACTGAAGCAAACCTTGAAAAACTAATAGTTTTACATAAAGTGACTTGCAAAAGTAATCAATCCCTAAAAAAGTCAATATTTTTTATGGACTATAAATGACTCACAGGTTATCTAAGTCAGTATTTTATGAAAAACTCTGATGCTTTTAAATCCCAGTTAAGTAAATATTCAAACTCAAAATTTATGGTAGGTGATTTGTTCTCAACCTAAGGGTATATAAGTCTTCCTGTTTAATAAGATTTGGGAAAGAATGTTTGGAAGCTATAAATAAGTATGGTATGTGAATTTGGATCTTGAGCAACAGTTAATCTATACTTTCACATTAAATTTAATCCTTCATGGAAAAACAACAAATTTATCCTTGATAGATAAAATGTTCATCCTTCTGCATCACATAAGAGCCAAATAAAAAATATTCAGCAGTCATTCTCATTTTTTAGTAAAGATATTAAAGTTTTTAATTTCTGTTTTAAATAGAAGAATATTAACAATTTGCTAGGGATTAAGGGGACAAACAATCAAATATATAGGAGTGACTATAACATTAAATTTGAAAGACAACCCAAGGGTTGAAACTTAAAGGGGTTGTCTTACTACAAAGATTAGCTTTAAACATGTAGGGACCAGTAATTGAAGAGATTTTCCAATTACATTTCTTTATTTTTTTTGAGGAGATACAGTTTTTATCAGCTCACAGTGCACACAGTATTCTCTCAGTTACCGTCCTGCTCTCCCCTTCTGTCTCTGCACTGTCTTATCTGATAGCAGGGATGAAGACAGGTCGGGGCTGCTGACATTTTGAAAGCAGAGTGTGTTATCCAAGTAATTAGTCTCCTTTGTTTGAAATATATTGGCACCATATAAGTAAACATTATTATTATTATTATTATTATTATTAATAAATTAATATGGTTGTGTGTAACCGAATAGGTGAAGAAACATATTCTATATGGCTGGGCATAGGTACAGAGATTTTTGTTGTAAAAAATGCAATGGAAGGTGAGCTGTAGAGCTTAAAAAACTTTTAACATCCCATTGGATAATTATATACCAGATATCATGCAAGAATGCCAAAATGCATATAATCAAAAGCAGATTCAAAACACGGCGTATAAAGGTGACAAGCCATCAGAAGCCTATGGAGAGCAGTTATTTATCATGTCCCAAGGAAGCAAGTTGTTTGAAAGTATGGTTATTTATTTCCCATTGCTTACAAAATAGTGGCAACTAATAAAATAATTCTTACAGAATAGATTTCTTTAAACATCCCCTCTGTTGTGCAAAAAAAGTGTAATGTATGCAGTGGATGAATAGAAAAATAAATATTTAAGGGAACAGAATAACTGAAGATGGACAAACATCCGGTCTTCAATTTAAATAGGTTATTGTCATGGTTGAGTGGAATTAATGGTAGTTGAACAGATAAGCTGTCAGTGGGGTAAATCATAGACTTGGTTGGGACTGGAGGGTAAGAGAACTACATCTATAATAATGGAGCTATAGATGGGTGTCTTGTCTTTTTTCGGCCTTACAAACTATGCAACTATATAACTATATATTCACTGTATATTCAGTCATGAAAATATATACCATTTGAATTCTATGGTTTTAAGCATAAGGACAAAAAAAAATGTTGCTTAGAAGGTCTTACACTATCAGACAAAGAACAACACACAACAGATTTCACTACGCCTATTTGGTACTGCCCCCTGACCAACAGAAAATGCCCCTGAATCTTCCAGGAGTGCTGTCAGACACAGCAGCAAAAATATGAAATAATGATTGTCTTTATAGGTCTTTCGTATGGGACTGGAGGAATTTAGTTATGAACAATAAACCTCTAGACCAGACTATCACTTTACTAAAGAGAGGTTAATATATATTGAACATATGTAAAAATAATTCATTCAAAACAGGAAATAAAATATATATATAAAATTACATTTCAATACTTCTCTTCAAAGTGCTGAAAAAAAGCCAAACTGAGTCCCAATGATACAATGGTAGATATATCCTCATTAATAGGGAGAACACATATAGATTATTCTTACTCTGTACATCTAAGGCCCTACCTGGCCTGGAGGGAAATCGCCCCGGAAACGGCACCACCACTCAGAAGTGGTATGGCCTAGTGTGGGTATTGGTAAAAAAAAAACATATATATAAACATATATACACTCACCGGCCACTTTATTAGGTACACCTGTCCAACTGCTCGTTAACACTTAATTTCTAATCAGCCAATCACATGGCGGCATATCAGTGCTTTTAGAATTGTAGACATGGTCAAGACAATCTCCTGCAGTTCAAACCGAGCATCAGTATGGGTAAGAAAGGTGATTTGAGTGCCTTTAAAACGTGGCATGGTTGTTGGTGCCAGAAGGGTGGTCTGAGTATTTCAGAAACTGCTGATCTCCTGGGATTTTCACGCACAACCATCTCTAGGGTTTACAGAGAATGGTCCGAAAAAGAAAAAACATCCAG
Organism: Phyllomedusa bahiana; assembly: GCA_025379985.1. NCBI lineage: Eukaryota > Metazoa > Chordata > Amphibia > Anura > Hylidae > Phyllomedusa > Phyllomedusa bahiana. The sequence continues at coordinate 25,782 of JAODAL010021495.1, read as the reverse complement.
TGAGCGGCAGTCCTGTGGGCGGAAATGCCTTGTTGATGCCAGAGGTCAAAGGAGAATGGGCAGACTGGTTTGAGCTGATAAAAGCAACAGTGACTCAAATAGCCACCCGTTACAACCAAGGTAGGCAGAAGAGCATCTCTGAACGCACAGTACGGCGAACTTTGAGGCAGATGGGCTACAGCAGCAGAAGACCACACCGGGTGCCACTCCTTTCAGCTAAGAACAGGAAAAATGAGGCTCCAATTTGCCCAAGCTCATCGAAATTGGACAGTAGAAGATTGGAAAAAACGTTGCCTGGTCTGATGAGTCTCGATTTCTTCTGCGACATTCGGATGGTAGGGTCAGAATTTGGCGTCAACAACATGAAAGCATGGATCCATCCTGCCTTGTATCAACGGTTCAGGCTGGTGGTGGTGGTGTCATGGTGTGGGGAATATTTTCTTGGCACTCTTTGGGCCCCTTGGTACCAATTGAGCATCGTTGCAACACCTTGTGGAATCTATGCCACGAAGAATTGAGGCAGTTCTGAAGGCACAAGGGGGTCCAACCGTTTTCTAGCATGGTGTACCTAATAAAGTGGCCGGTGAGTATATATATATATATATATATATATATATATATATATATATATATATATATATATATATATATATATATATATAGTATATTTTCATTACTCTTTTTAGAGGAAGTATTTTTACACAAATATAATTCAAGTTAAGTTTTAACCTCTCTTTATTACAGTAAAAGTCCACTCTGCTTTACAAAGATGCTTCATTTCATCAGCACAGATTTCTTAAAGTCCAGCCAACTCCAATTAAACTGTCTTTATTACCAACAAGCTTTTTTCACTTATGTGAACTGTTTGGAAAGTGAGTGATCAATTAGTGTGTTTGTAATCCACAACACTTCAAACACAGTAATTGATGACTTACTTGAAACACCTTTCTGAGCAATTTAGACAACTGAAAGAAGCTTGCTAGTAATAAAGGCAATTTAATTGGAGCGCAGTTAAAACTGCACCAAAACTGTGCTGTATGGAAGCACCCTAAAACTTTTCTGCTGATTTGTTTAAGCCATTCTGTTGAAGATTTGTTGGTGAGCTTTCTCATTGTCCTGGTACATGACTGGGTTTCCTCTAAGCTTTAACTGTTGGGTAGATGTAGTTGCTGAACGTCACATTTTATTCTTAGGGCCACATGTATGAAAACTGTCTAGGTCTAAAACTCACTTTGTTGCCCATAGCAACCTATCAGAGCCCCTCTTTTATTTCATATAGTGCTCTTGAAAATTTAAAGGGGTGCTCTGATTGGTTGTTATGGGCAATAAAGTGAGTTTGGATCTAGACAGTTTTCATACATGTGGCCCTTAATATTTTTGTATATTCAGGAGTTCATGGTCAACACAATGACTGCAAGGTGCCCAGGTCCAATGACTCTAAAATAAGGCAAAATCATCACCCCTTTGCTTAATAATAAGTATGAAGGTGTTTGTACTGATGTGATGTGCATATATGCTCTGTTTGTTTGTTTTTTCCACACATGGTGTTGTGCGCTATCTCCAAAAATCTCCAAACACTTTGGTTGTCTTAAACTTTTTCTGTAAAGTCTGACTTTGTGGTGAATTCACTGGGATTTCCAACCCTAGAAAGATTGTCACTTGTCTTGAATGAATAATCCTTCTCATTGTAGAATGATGGACAAATTATTTTGAATTGACCTTAAAAGTTTTTTTTTGTTTGTTTTTTTTAGATTGATGGACACCGACACTTTCTTCTCTAAGACTGGTGTCTTTCTTCCTTGGCATTGAGTTAACCCAAGCCTTAGGCTGCTGTCACACAGCGCAGGTTTGGGGTAGTTTTAACTGCGCTCTAATTAAACTTCCTTTAATATCAGCAAGCTTGTTTCACTTATCTAAACTGTTTGGAAAGTGAGTAATCAATTAGTGTGTCTGTAATCCACAAGACTTCAAACACAGTAATTGATTACTTACTTGATTCACCTTTTTGAAAAATTTAGACAACTGAAAGAAGCTTGCTGGTAATAAAGGCAGTTTAGTTGGAGGGCAGTTAAAACTGCACCAAAACTGTGCTGTGTGAAAGCACCCTTAATATTCCAGACCTGCAAACTGCCAAAACTTCTGTTTTTATAGAGCTGGTCACACTTATCAGTGATCAATTAGTCAAGGGTAATACCTGACTGCATCTCACTTCTTAATTCCTAAGGAAGCAGTAATTAAATTTTTCACACACTGCTGCAGTTTTTTGACCAGGTTTTCTTAAATAATGATATGGGGGTAATGTCATGTGTTTTTTGTATCTGAGGTTGTATTTACCTAATTTTAAGACCCGAGGAACAGATATTTTCTTACTTTGACCTGATACAGAAAAACTAAAAAAATCTAAGAGAGTGTTCTTTCTTATACACATCCTTTGCTAACTGAGGGAAGGGTCAAAAATTGTACATACCATATATACTCGAGTATAAGCCGAGTTTTTCAGCACAAAAAATGTGCTGAAAAATCCCCCCTCGGCTTATACTCGAGTCACTGTCGGCGCTCAGGCGCTGCGATGGCTCGTGCACCGACAGGGACGCTTCAGCTATATGCGGCTCCTCAGGGAGCGCATATAACTGAAGGCCAAGTGAGCGCACAGTGTCCGGACGCTGCGCTGGCCCGGGCACTGTCCGCGATCCCTTCACCTATATGCGACTCCTCCGGAGCGCATATAGGTGAAGGGATATCACTGCGGGGCAGAGAGCGAACGCTCACTGCTCGTCAGTGGACTCCTGACGGCCGCAGACTCGCGGCGGTCCAGAGTTTCCGGCACAGGCAGAGTGCATCATCACGCTGCGTGCGCGGCCTGATGACGTCACCCGCCTGTGTCGGGAAGACAGGAAAGCGCGCGAGATTCCGGAGCTGCGAGGAGGCGGAGCGGCGAGGGAGACGGAGCAGCGGGGAGCCAGGTAAGTGTTTTTTTTTGTTTTTTTAAACTTCCTATACCTGCCTACAGCTGCCTATACCTGCCTACAGCTGCCTATACCTGCCTACAGCCGGCCCTATACCTGCCTACAGCCGGCCCTATACCTGCCTATACCTGCCCTACAGCTGCCTATACCTGCCCTACAGCTGCCTATACCTGCCTACAGCTGCCTATACCTGCCTACAGCCGGCCCTATACCTGCCTACAGCTGCCTATACCTGCCTACAGCTGCCTATACCTGCCTACAGCCGGCCCTATACCTGCCTACAGCTGCCTATACCTGCCTACAGCCGGCCCTATACCTGCCTATACCTGCCTACAGCCGGCCCTATACCTGCCTACAGCTGCCTACAGCCGGCCCTATACCTGCCTACAGCTGGCCCTATACCTGCCTATACCTGCCTACAGCCTGCCCTATACCTGCCTACAGCCTGCCCTATACCTGCCTGCAGCCTGCCCTATACCTGCCTATGTGGCCATATACCTGCCTATAATCTGCTTATGGGGGACATATAACTGCCTATTACATGCCTTTGGGGCCATATACATGCCTTTTGGGAAATATACCTGCATATAGGGCCATATATCTGCCTATAATTGCCTATGGGGGACATTAAACTGCCTATGTAATTTTATTGGTATCCATTTTTATTTTTAAAATTTACCAGTAGCCGCTGCATTTTCTACCCTAGGCTTATACTCGAGTCAATAAGTTTTCCTGCTTTTTGGGGCAGAAGTAGGTGTCTCGGCTTATACTCGGGTCGGCTTATACTCGAGTATATACGGTAATTTGGAAAAAAACTAAATAAATTATGATAAAAGCAACCCTAAATGTAGTATTTGTAAGCAGGTTTTCATTTATAAAGAAGAAATGCTACTTATATAAGTATTTACACCCTTTGGATTAATAATCCCCTGATAGTTTTGTGACTAAGTGGAGAACCAGAATCAGCTTTTGCTGCAGTAATAGCTTTAAATCTGCTGGGGAAAGTTTGGGAATGATTTTCTCTCCTTCCTGACAAGTTTTCCTCAGGTTGTTCAGATTGGTTGGATGATTATTATGGATAGTGACTTTCAAACCTAGTGCTACAGATTCCTAACAGAATTGAGATCTGGGCTTTATTTTGTCAGTTTTGGGAAATTCAAATTTTTGTTTTGTGGAAAATTAATTTTTTTTCCTAAGCTTTGTTTCTTTTTTTCTTTTTTTAGCAAAGTGAACATATTTAAAGCCAACCTATCAGATGATGTATGCTTCCCTATCTGAGAGCAGGATATAATAGAAGGAGAGAAGCTGAACTTTGTGACATATAGGTTTATATGATTTGCAGCAGGATTTCTGAGCAAAAAGCAGAGTTACTTCTGACCGGACTTCTTAAGTGACAGTAGGAGTCCTGTTCACCCCACCCACGTACAGTGATTGACAACTTTCTCTGCATCAGTGTGTGTATATAGAACTGTCAATCACTATATGTGGGTGTTGTCAGCTGTACTTTCCTCATGTATATTGTCTTACAGAACTTTACACTACTTTTCTTATTTCAAATACTTTTCTTAAAATATTATCTTATCAACACAATGGTCTCATTACCTGCTCCACAGTTACTGGCACCTCATCAATGGCAAACTCATCAAGAACAAACGCAGCATAATGGCATTTTAATGACAGTCAAATTCTCTGATCTTTATTCTCTACTGTTCTTTTTAAGTGTCTTTAAAAGTAGTAACATTGCTGTTTAATGTTTCCCATTTATGTGTTTGAATGTTTTTAATTTTTTTTTCTACAGCTCATCATTTTTAATTCATGATTTTTTTCACTACTGTGGCTAAATACTTTTAACTTTTTTGCATAAAGTTATGTACATGGCATGTCAAAGAGGTTAATTAGGTCTGAAAAAGTTTAACTTTAATTTCATAAATGTTGCTTATTTTCTTTGACACAATCCCAGGTATTTAATTGTAAATTTAACTTCAAAAGCACAGGCTGCTCAGTGTAGCAAACCATCTGTCTTTGTTGAGTAGCCAAGCAGGATTATTTAGAAAGACAAATGACATTTTTCATTTCTAAATTAATTATACCCCTAAGTTTGCCATAAGATAAACATCTAGTTCATTTTTATACTGTCATTGTATCTGTCTTAGGGATAAGTTATTCTATAGCTTAACTGCTCTAACTTTAAAGAACCCTTTACTACATTGATGTACACATTGCCTTTCTTTTCCTACAGGGAATGTCCCCCAGTCCAGTGTAGAATTCTAGGAATTAATAAATCATTTATCAGCTCTTTAAATTGTCCTTGTGTACATTGTTATATGAGTATCTTTTAAGGGATCTATAGTGGGTCAATATTACATTTAGCTTTTGCAGCTGCTGTCTGATGTTAAGAACTGTTGCTTAGCATAATTGCAACAAGAATATCGAAGTAGTTACTCTGCCACTTCCAAGCCCAAGCGGTCCTCTGCTGCCAATGTGCCGGAGCACCATGAGCAAGCACCATCCCCAGTTCCAGATACTGTCGGACGATTCCCACCACTAGCAACACAGTCTACTCCTTATCCTTCTCTCAGTCTGACCTGCACACTATACAGCAGCCAGTCCACCAGCCAGCCTTCTGTTTACCAGGTGTGGGAGCAGAATAAACGCTTTCACCCAGCCATCCCAAAGCCAAAAGCCTGAATGTCAGCATTGCCAGGCTCTTGGCCTTTGAAATGTTGCCTTTTCCGCCTGGGGGACATAGATGGGTTTCGCCACGTCATGGCACTGGCATTCCCCCAATATCAGATGCCGAGTAGGCATTTATTTGCCAGAAAAGCTGTCCCTACCCTGGCCCACCACATTGCAGAACAGATCTCCACTGCGTTGGCTGCATCTGTGTCCACCAAAGTCCATCTCACCACAGACACATGGACTAGTAAGCACAGTCAAGGGCGTTACATCTCCCTGACTGCACACTGGGGGAGTTGGGTGGATGACAGTGCCTCTGGGGATAATGGGTCTTGGTGGACACTCTTCCACACTGCTGGAATGGAGCAGAGTCCAGATCCCCAACCTTGATGGGTAGCATCACGTGCCAAGAGAAACCAGGCCATTCTGAAATTGATCTGTCTTGGAGACCGTAAACACACAGGTCAAGAGCTGTGGATGGTTCTGCGCACTCAGACCGACCAGTGGCTGGGTGCTAAGACACTGGTGGCAAGAAATTTGGTGTGCGACAATGGGAGAAATCTCCTTGCTGCCCTTAGATTCTGTAAACTTATGCACATCCCTTGCGTGGCACACATCCTGAACCTGGTTGTGCAGAAATTTCTCAAGCGTTAGACTCTCTGCTGCAGCAGGTCCCGGAAGTGATGGAAGAGGATGAGGCGGACACAGAGCCTTACTTGCCATTGGATGTAGAATGCCCAACTGTTTCCCAATTGTATCTCTCTTCCTTAGGCAGTGGTTCCAGGTCTAGGGCGGGTGCAGGATGGCAGTTCAGTTCACAGAGTAGAGGGCATAATGCTAGCCAGGCCTCTGGTGATGGTCAGGATGAGGAAGTGGAGGAGGATTATGAGGCAGAGCTGGACACCAGCGGTACTGTTTTTCCCTTTTCGGTTGTAAGGGGTTTTTGGCACAGGGGGAGGAAGAGGGGGTTTTGGGTCCCCCTACCCCAAGGCTTGGGAAATTTTGGGCCCGCATCTTACATATGAGTTCTTGGATGTTTACATTTCCCCTTGCAACATGACCCACGTTAAAGACAATAAAAATTGAACCGATTATGGGTGGCCACCCTCCTTCATCCCGTTAACAAATAAAAAGTGGCATTTTCTTCCACCCACAAAAATTTTGACGATTTTTGCAGAAATTTTTGATAAAAGGGCTCTTTGCCCAAACTCGCGAATCTGTTGCTTTTTTTTACTTTTTATAAATTTTATGAGGGAAAACAAAGTCGAAACTTTAACAGCAGTAGAATGGAAATCCCCGCAGCAGCGGGCCCGGTGGGGAAAGGAAATCCACGGGGGTTAACATTTTTAACCTTGATTTTTAAAAACCCCCCAAAAATTCCTGAAAGGGCCCGGGGCCCACCCATTCAGACACCCCGGGAAACCCCTTTCCCAAGAAAGGTTAAAAGGGAAATAAATTCCCTTTAGCTGGCTGAACTTTCATAAAATTTTGTTTCCCCCGGCAGCCTCGTTATCTCAAACGCACCTTAAGCCCCGCTGGCGGGGTGTTTAAACGAAAAAACATCCCTGTTTTTTCCCCTGAGAATGGGGATTTTTTAAATTTTATCAAAAAGAATCAAATGGGGATTCGGACGTTTTTTGTTTCCACGGTTGCCGATGTCACCGACAGAAAAACTGAAACCCAGTCTTTTGAAAATGTAAAAAATTCCCACTTTCCGCCCATCTATTAACATCAGCCCGGGCCGGCCGTAAGTCATCAATTAACCCCCCTGCTTTTAAAAAAATGAAGGGGAAGTTTCCCCCTGTAAATGAAATCCCCCCATCCCCCCTTTTCGTCTGAACTTTTTTTGGGAACCCCACCCCCAAAAAGCTTCCCATTTGAAATTTTTTAACCCCCCTGCCCCTTGGCCTGTTTTAAAGAAATTTTCCCCCCTGTAAGCATAAAACTCCCCAATCCCCCATTTGCTGCCCGAATCTTTTTTGGGACTCCCACACCCCAACAGCTTTCCACTTGTTTTGTTTAAACCCCCCTTGCTTGGGTTTTAAATGTAATTTTATGAAATTCTGTATAATAATTTTGTTTGCTTCTCCTATTTAAAAACCAAGAGGCCTCTATGCCTATTTTTTCCTCACTTGAAAATTCCTTTTTTGCCTTTTTTTTTTTTTTAAAAAAAAAAAAACAATTTTTTTTTTTTTTTTTTTTTCTCCCCCCCCTCCCACCTCTTTTTTTAAACACCTGATAGCTATTTAAGATAAAATGATTATTTTTGAGCACATTTTGGGGTCAGTGTTTGCCCGGGTTTGGGTGATGCAATACCAAAAAGATGCAATATCCATTAAGTCCCATCCATAATTAAACTTGAATTATACCAAAAATTGAAGCCAAAATAAACCGGGAATGCCCTTAAGGAAAAAATTTAATTTAGTCGCCTTTATAGTCATAACCCCCTCCAAAATGCACTTCAACCCACTATCATCCCACCTCTTAAATTCCCAAAAATCCTTGTGTATCCTCACCCCACCCACAAACCCCTTTGGGAAAAGACTTTCCCTACTCCCCGTCTATCCTACCCTCACACCCGAAACCCCTTGGGTCCCACCCTTTCACAGCATTAAAACCCTCTGCAAAACCTACACAAACCCCCTTTTTGTTTTATCCCCCACACCCTTCTAACACTCTCCCCTCCTTTTCCTTGGGTGCTGGAGAAAATATCCCCAATTTCCCGGGCCCCCCCCCACCACAACCCCATTTTATTTCACCTGCCACCTACAGGCCAAGAAAAACAAAAAATTCCCCAACCCCCCTTAAAAATAAAAGCCCCTTCCCTTCCCCCGTAAATCCTTTTCCCCATGTTGGAGCTCTCTGGGAAAGCACGTTTTTTGTAGGGAAAAAGTTCTCTTTATCCCTGACCCTTCATTTTCCCCCCCACCTAACCTTCCTTGGACTAACAGAAATTGGTGACCACCCTCCCGGCAAAACCCCCTTTTCATTTTTTTTTCCGGGGGGGGGCTTTTAGTTTTACCCTTAAACCCCCCCCCCCGGCAGTTAAAAATGGTGGAAAGGGGTCGGGCCTTTTTCTTTCAGATTTACCTCTCTTTTGTCCCCCTTCCCCCCAAATACCTTTCCCCCAAACCCCCCCCTCCTTCGAGGTGCCCAAACCGTCCGATTACCCCCCCCAAACCCCCAAATGGCGTTGTTTTTTCGTTCCCCCGACCCGCCACCCCCTTCCTCGAACCCCTTCCGTTACCGGCTTTCCTTCCTTCTCCCCCGGGCATCCCCCTATTTTTCTGGGAAAAATTCAAAAAACCCAATCGACACCCCCCGCTCCACTACTAAAACTCCCCGCAAATCTCCTTTTTTCCCCTTTCCCCGGGCCCCCCCCCGTGGCCTCTGGAGCCCCCTCATAAAGATTGGGCACAAACTGGCTCTCTTCACCCCCCTTTGTCCTTATCTAACACCTCAATTTTCTTTCCCTTTTCCCTTTTCTGACCCAACCTGCTCACCCTTTTCCACCAAATTTCCCCCGGGACCCTGCCCCCCCACCCCAAATCTAATGCTCCCCCGTAAAACCTACAACAAATTAACCCCCCGGGATTCCTTTGATCTCTTTCTCCCCTCTTCCCCCATCTTCTCTTTAAAGGGCCCCGACATAGCCCCCACCCTTCCCACAAAACCAATCAAATTCCAATCTTTACTTGGTCGCCCCCTCACACCCCAAAAGAAAAAAACCCAAAAAAAAAAAGACAACCCCGGCAACACAGGCCCACCAAACGTGAGGCCCCCAGCTTCCAAAATTGTGAACGCCCCCGGAAAGAAAAAACCCCCCAAACCCTGGGCTTCACCTCATACAAAAAATCACTGCATAAATTTTAAATTTTGCACTCTCTTTAGCCAAACAGGACAATTTTACCACCCCCATATCCTTTCCCCGTCTCCAACCCAACAACTGTTCAAAAAACCCTTTAAACGCTCCTCCCCCGTCCACCACAACCCCCCCCATCTCTCCTCTCAGCAGGGTGACTTGCCACTTACTTTCTTAATAAGATTTAATCTCATTAGACAAAGCTTCACCCCCCAGGGCCCCCCCTTTTCTACTCCTATTTTCCCGCAGTGTCCCCCCCAAACCCCCCCTCAACCCGCTCATCACTCTTTTCCCCCCATCTTTCCCTTCTTATGTCACTTAGACGCTTTTCCCTCTACTGTCCAAATCCAACCCCACCCTGGGAAAACTTGAAACCCCCTGCCATCCCCCCTCATCCCCGACCTCAGTGTTTTTTCATCCCCCCCTCACCCATCTCGTCAACCTGTCATTAACCTCTGGGATTTCCCTTCCCCCTTTTTTCATGGGGCCAACACACCCCTCCTTAAGAAAAAACCCCCTTGACCCCCCCCTCAGTCCCAAATATCGCCCCCTTCCTGCTTCCCTTTTGCCCCTAAAATCCTCGTACAAAAGTTTTATTTTTAATTTTCCCCTTTATTTTATCCCCCAAACCCCTTTTTTTTCCCCCCTGCAATCTGGCTTCCGACCCCCACCCCCTACAGAAAACCCCCCTAACCAAAAAGGGCCCAACCCACCTTTGGGAACTGCCAAAAGCCCCACGGGCCCCCACTTGGCTTCTCCTCCAGACCTGTCCCCCGGGCCCTTTGACCTTTTCGGGCCAAATCAACCCTCCCTTTCAAAAATTTTTCCTCCCCCGGCATCACCCGGGCCCGGCCCTTTCCTGGGTCTCCTCATTTCCTTTACTATCGGGCATTCAGCGTCTCTCAACCCCAGCACCCCTCTTTCCCCCTCCTTTCCCCCTCTCTGGTTGGGGTAACCCGGGGTCTGTCCCGGGCCCATACTTTTTTCTTCACACTATTGGGCCCGGGTCAAATAATAATGCAGGGTTCTTACCCCTGTATGCGTTATACCCAACCTTTAAATTCCCCGGCCCAAAATATTACCTCCCCTAATCTCCCGGGTCCCGACCCGTCTTTCGTCCTTTTCCTCCTTCTTTCCTCAAGTCTCCTGAAGCAAAACGTGGGGGAAAACATAAAATCATCATCTTTCCCCGCCCCCCCCCATCCCTCCCCCTGTTTCCCCTATCAAAAGTCAAAGGCTTTCACTCTCTCACCAAACTTTCAAGTCCCCTGCCTTGGGATAACCCCTTTACTCCAAACTGTCCCCTTTAACCGCAATCCAAACCCTCACCTCCACCTGCCGCCTTCCCCCCTGAAAAATAAACTCCCTTTTTTCCCTTATAAACCCCTTTAAATTCGAAAGCAAAAAAAATGCTCGTCCCCTGCCCTTGTATTCACGCCTAGACTATTGCAACATCCCTTTTTCTGCGGCCCCCCCCAGCTTGCACCCCATCCCCCCCATCCATCCTTTAAAAAACCCGCTGCCCCTCTGATTTTACCCCTTCCTCGAATCCCCTGGGCCAAATCCCCCCCTGCCCAAACCTTCATTGGGGTTCCCCTTGCCCAGCGAAAACCAGTTTAAAATTTGCAAAACCCTTTACCTACAAGGGTCTCCATGACCTCTCCCCCCCATACATCTTTGCTTTTAATCTCCAGGGTATCTCCCGTCACGCAAATTCCCCCTTTTCCCCACAGGACCTTTTTCTTCTCTCCCCTTTCAGGTCCCCCACAAACCCTTCCAAAACCTCCCGGCTTAAACCCCCACTAGGAAATCCCCCGCCCCCAAAACATAAAACCCCCCCTCCCCACTCTCACCAGCCTCAAAAGCAACCCGAAAACCCATCTCCCTTTAGGATTCCCACAACCAAATTAAAAAATGCTGTCACACACTTAATCCACAACCCTGTCTTTCCCCCCACCTTTTTCTCTTCCCACCCTTTCCCTTTTTGGTTTTAACCCCCAAGGGGAGGGACCCCTTTTCCTTCTGTACCCGTTGTTAGTTTGTAACCCTTGGGCACCTTTTTCTTTTTTGACCTATGTTATGTATGGGAAACCCCAATGTACAGCGCTTGGAACCAAGGGCGGTCAAAAAAATAAATAAATAATTAAAAATAATTTAAAAATAAAATTAACCCGTTTTAAAGGCCCCATCAGCCAAATCAAAATTTGGGCCCCCCCCCATTACTATTCTTATTTTTTTAAAAGATTTGTTTGGGGCCCTTTTCAATTAGGTTCATGCCCGGAACTCTGGCCCCTTACACCCATTGGCACCCCCATGGTTAAACAGCCGTACCGGGGGCCCGCCTCCCGTGGTGTTCAAAAAGGGCCCCTTTGCACATAAAAAGACTTTTTGGGATTGGGAAAAGCACATGTTAACTTTGGCCCGGGGTTTGCCAATAGGGGAGTAATCCCGTCAGGGGCCCTTAAACAAAAAGGGCCCCATGACAAGTTTAAAAAAAAAAAACTAGTAATGGGGGGGGGGCCCCATTTAATTTAGCTGCATGGGGCCCCGAAACCCGGGTTTTTTTGATGACTGAGCCAGCAATGGCTCCCACTGCAAATTCCCTTTAAATATGGCCCCGGCCAGCGAAAAATTCCAAGGGTTTTTTCCTTTTGGGAAAGTTCTTGTGGCCCCCCCATATACGACATGTTCTTGGGGCCCCGGTGAAAAAAGTGTTAGGGGGTTTTCCCGCAGTTACCTTTTGCCCTTTTCCCAAAAACCCGGGGTCTTGTTTTTTTTCAAAGGTGCCCCTAGCAGTGCAAAGGCGCTGCCCCTCCTGTTGGGCCACGCAAGTCCACATCTTTTCGTTAGCCATTAAAATAATTAATTATTTGGCCTGTAAATTTTTTTTCTGTGCCTTGGGAGCCAAAATATTTCTTCACTAAGTTTTCCACTATCCATTTTACTTTTAAAGGGATGCGTTTGCACTTCTCCTCACCTTAGGGATAAAAAAAATTAACCAAACATCTCTCCCATTGTTTAAAGGGGGTTTAAGCACGTTTTATTTCGACTCAAACTTTAACCAACTCCAAAATTTCGAGTTTTCTACTTGAACTCAACTTTTTGGGGTCATCATCTCTACAAAAGGTTTTTTTACCTCTCTATCCCCCCCCGCCCAAAACAGGGTATACTCACATTCGGGAAAGGTTACATCTGCCAGTTTTTTCCATCGATAGCTTACACAATCATTCGAAAACCCTTTAATTTTTTAAAATTATTAAATCTTTTTGTATGGGTTTTTTTTTTTTTTTTTTTTTTTTCTTTTTTATCAATTTTTGAAGAACATTCTTGTAGAAACACATTAGAATCATGAGGTTCCCATTTAATTACAGCAAGCTAAAATATCTTAAAACTATAAGGGAACGGATAGATATAATATTTTTATTAAAAAAAAAATATTTTCTTATGAAATAATTATTTTCTAAAATCAGAATAACCCTTAAATACACCATGTATTTTAAAGCTATGGTATTATATCAGTAACTCTGCTAAGATGTTTGCATTTAATCAACAAAGCTCTAATTTCAAAATATTTTGGCTTTTTTAAATCACACTCAAATTGCCAAGTAGTTATTACACTTTGTATATAGGATCCTCTCTGCATTCACAATTCATAAGCTGTACACCTAAACAAGCTCTACATTTTGATGAAAAAATAGATACGATCAATATAAATTACATTTTGAAAGATTGTCTTCTAAACATATTATCTTCAAACATATACATTATAAAAAATAATAACTTGAAACACGATCTTAGAATCAGGTTGGAAAATAAGCTCTACCTGATGGTCACTAGTGTATTTTCCTGAAATGAAAAACAAAAAGAAAACTGACCTAATAAATTTTATTTTTCACCAAATAAAAAAAAAAAAAAAAACCCCAAAAAAAATATTTCCAATTTCCAGTTTTCTTTCTAAACAACTAGACTTTTTGTGATGTTTAATTGAATTAATTTCTTAATACCTCCTTAAATTCACCACTTGATGAGGCAGTAAAAAAATGCTTATTTTATATCAGGGATTCTGATTCAGGACAACAGCCAACTTTTTAACCCAAGGTCACACCAAAATTTCCTTTTGGGAGGAGCAGAGCAATGACTATATTACACAGATGCAACATAGCTGTATTGGCAGAGACCAAATAAAACTTTTATCTCTGACATTTAAATCTGAGATAGATAGATTGAGGGTCAATCTCTGTGATATGATAGAAACCAATACACATTATGGGCACATACCCCTGGTATCATTGAGAGGATCCGGAATGTATTGCGATATTTGATATTGTTAGGGCATACCAAGAGAAGACATGCATTAAAGGGGTTGTCTCACTACAATGATTGGGTTTTAATTAAAGATCTTTAAAAAAACAAGCAGCTGTGCAATATATGTTCATTACAAATGTCCTACTGATTTTGAGTTATCCCTGTTAGTAGTAGTGCATCAGCTCCTGAAATCTCTATAGCAGCAGACCTGTTGATCTTTATCTCACTGGCTGTCAGTGCTGATGACTCATCTGTTTCTGAATGCAGGTCCAAGCACAGAGCCCCTCCTGCACAGTATGCTTCTGTAGGGAAGGGAAGGGGAGGGCTCTGACTTCTGTGTCTGTGTGGAGTAACCCTGTGTGTGCCTGCTCCCTCCTGCTCTCTGCACAGATTGAGGAGAGCAGAGGTGAGGCTGATCTGTGGTCAGTAGATGTGACAGCAATGAAGTGTGTTACTATAATCCTGATGTGTCTGTGGAGCTTTGACTATAATAATAGAACAGATCAGTGGAGCATGTGAACGGTTCATAACCCTCCCTGCTCTGCTGTATTAGTGACACATTGTGATTATAGTAACTCACTTCACAGCTGCCCTGTGTTTGTTCTGACAGGGTTTGTTTGTTGTTGCTTGAGATGTGGAGATTTGTATGCTAAGCAGGGGGTATAGGAACACTTGCATCCCCCCTGCTCTGCTATTAGCATACACAGCTTCACAGACCTCTCCACACTCATAGATCAGCCCTCTCCCTGTTGTCTCCTGACTCTGTGGAGCTGACAGTGCAGCTGATTCAGCAGTGAGTAACAGATCTAGGCAGGCACACACAGGGTTAACTTTGGCAGCAAACCCCCTCGCCCGCCCCCTGCTGTATAGAAGGAGAGCTGTCTGTGTGCTGAGGGCAGGGGGGAAGGGGTAGGAGAAGAGGCAGACAAGAGGCACGCCCCTGAATTCAAAAATACTTTGCTGCCAGACACATTGAAGTAGGCTGAAAGCCTGTAGTGAGACAACTCCTTTAACAACTCCATTTGCACTGTTAGTACATATTGTCATAAGCTGGAATATATATGCATGTACATTATAATTAAAAATAGAAAATAAAGATCACCATAGGATTAAGGGTATGTTCACACGATGTAATTTTGTCACATTTCGCTGCGTATTTGCGCTCTAATACGGGCAAGATGCGCACCGGAATTCTGGTAATCCATAGTTCTCATCGAGAACTATGGAGAATTATGGATTACGCCTCCTCTCCCCGCTTGTACAATACGATCGCATTGTACACGGGGGGAGATAAGTGACATGTCAATTATTATAGTATTTGCCGCGAGTAATGAATGCCAATGGGCTCGGCGCGAGCTCCCGAATGACACGATATACTGCGACGCGTACTGTACACGCCGCAGTGCATTGTGTAAACATACCCTAAGAAAATAATAAAATAGATAAAAATAAAAAATAAGACTTCCACCATATAACACATCAGGTTAGCTTTATCCTAGCAGATTTCCTGTCTCGTTTCCTGCAACAGGACATCTCCTGCAGGGTATATAGTAAAGATATAAGGAGTGCACAGGGTCTAGATTTCATCTGGCGATATTGCTACAAACTCTGGAGTCCACTGGCAATACTGCTGGTTTCTACTTTTACACAACTGGCTGAGATAATGAAGGCCCAGTGGAAGCTGATGTTGCTGATATCCCCTACACATTTTTGGACTCTAGCATAGGTTGTTATTAGAAGAGCTAATTTTTAAAAAGTGTCCATCCTCTCCAGACCTCCACAGAATTTACAGATTCCCCTTTGGATCTCTATTTAGATATTGTGTTACGGATGCCCCACAACACCCGTATCTGGTCGCAGGGCATCCTCACCCCTGCGGCATCTCCACGCTGCAGGCGACGACGCAGCCCTGTCCCGGGCTGCGGGCAACGCCGCAGACTCTGTAAAGCACTGACCCTGACACGCTCCTGTTTCCGGCCATGGTGCGTGCTTCGCCCCCTAGTGCGCGTGGTTACTGCAGTCAGGCTTTAAAGGCACAATGAGCGCGATTGATTGGTTTTATCGGGCGCTGATTCCTATTAAAGTCCTTTGGGGGCTCCCACCCCTTCCTTCTACATCCCTTGCCGAAAATGCATAGTGCCCTGTGCCTTGAGAGGAAGTGTTACGTGTTCTTGTTGTCTACTGTGTACCATACTTCTGCCTCCGGCTCATTGACTACGAGCCTCAATCTAAGACGACTGTCTGACCTTCTGCCTTGTCCCGATTTACAAAACCATTGCTGCCTGTCCTAAAAAAACCTTCTGCCCTGTTCCGGACTACGAGCCTGCTTCACGGATTCTGTACCACACAACACGCGGCCCACCACTGCGAGCAAGTCACATCAGGGGTTGCGTACTGTTAGCAATCCGCCGCAGCAAGTCCATCCCACTTTGCGGTGGGAATCTGGTGAAAACCGGGACTACTTGATTACCACTACCTGCGCATGGCTTTACCACTCGTTGCAGTGGTCTAGAGGATCCACTTCCACAAACCGTTACAGATATGCATACACTCATGCATGACAGCCATCTTTATTACCCGGTGGTGAGCACACTTTAGTCTATCCTTCACTTATACAAACTGTCCTTTCCTGTACCTTTTAAAGAAGTTGGAGATTTTTAAGCCTCCTTCTTTACTTTATTAATATTGACCAAATTTCAACCTTCATTATATGCTATACATAATTGTGTTGAGGTTATTGCACACTTTAAGGAACTCCTAATATTTTCCTTATCTCCAACTGCATACTGTTGTGCACTCCTCTGCACTTCTGATCTGATAATTACGTGAGAAAGTTATACTGCACATCTCTTTTCAAGATGCTAATTTGCACTCGAGTAATATTCTATCATACCTTCATCTCCTGTTGATAAGTTTATGGCCAAAAGCCATACCACATCATCTAGTAAAGCTGACCACCATCAAACTTGTACTAAAAAATCTGCCCTTAACTCAAAGGAAAGATCTGAAGACAGATGATAATAATTTGCAAGCCTCTGCTAAGGCAATTACTGATCTATTGATGCCAGCAATAGATGCTTGTCTGGCCACTTTCCAATCCTCGCTGGATTTAATAGTGTCACAAGTCAATGATCATGGGAATAGGTTGTCAGATGTGGAACAAAGGATCTCAGTCTTGGAAAACTCATTTCATTCATTCTGGAAACAATTGGATGAAAAAAAATGTTGACAAAATTTAAAAAATAGAAATCGTCACTATAAACTAATGATTTGACATACCAGATTCTGTTCAAACTATCATACTGTTCCAGTTCAAATCTGAATGCTTATTAAAGTCCTAGAAGAGTGAATGAATAATGCGATCAACCTTTTAGATGGCTATTGGAGTATATTTGATGTGATGCTTTCGAGGAACTAGGATCCCTTTTCAGACTGATGTTATACAAGAAATTGAAAATTCACAGACTTGTTATACACAAAAGACTGTACCTTCAAATAATCTTAGAATTCTTAACAATAATAAAATGCAATATAAGCAGAAAGTCATTTACAGCAGGTCAAGCAGTTCAAACTATCTGGAGTAGGAAACTTGTGAGGCGTGTAAGAGGGGGTCAGTATTTCCTGCGTCTTATCTAGGCAGCCATTCAGCCGTGATTTGTGACCATCACTGTTTCACACATAGTCGAAATTAAAGCTGGCATGATATATTTAGCCAGTTTTGCAGAGTCTGAAATTTTTGCATTAATTAAATTACCCACTCCTTTTCTCTCCTCTGGTCTTAAGTGTCCATTAAAACCTTAATTTTCAGATCTTCAATACAGTGGTCCTCTCTAGAGAAGTTGTTGTTGCCACTGGAAGATCAGTTCCTGCTGTTATTAATAAGTGAATCTATGTGAGTTCTATGCGCCTGGGCTGAGTCTCTGCCCTGTTTCCCCCCACATATATAAGACTGTGATGGGACATTGCATACACTTTATTCAGATTCACCCCAACATTGCTAGACCTGACAGGAAAATGTACCCCTAGTTTCTGTGCACCTGCTGTGATGTGGGACAGGTACTATGTCAGCAGTGTGGATGTCGCCTGCAAGGTCTTGCAACGGGTTTGCAGGCAGGGTGAGGTGCCATTTTCAATGTTGGGGCTTCAGGGGGCGTCCGGAAAATCATACGAAGCAGTTGGTGGTCGCCGAAAGGAAAAGGAGGATGGGGGGACTGGGAATTTGTTTTGTCTATTGTCCTTATGTTAAGCACCAGGTTGAAGTCCTTAGGCAAAAATTTCGATAGGATCTCCAGCTGTGGATTGTAGGTTACATACTAGGGGCCACTCGTTCTTCCTCTGGTGTCTTTGTATGTAAGTAGACTGTATCTGTTGTGGCGGACGCTTTGACTGTTTTCGGTTGTCCATCACTTTTGTCTTGTATACCAATTGGAGAAATTTTGTCCTCAGATCAGGGGTGTTTGTCCCTGGTCTGTCTTGTTTGGCAGCAATACGATTGGTACCATAATAGCCTGGTGTATATAATGGATTGCTTTGTGTGTTTGGGGTGGACAGCTGTTCTATTCCTGAGGTAGGCCGTTCTGTGCTGTGGGTTTGTGGTACACTGATGTGAGTAGCAGGGTGGTTCTGTTGATGTGTATTGTAGTATACAGAAAGTGGATTTTGCTCTCTGAATAGGTATGCTTGAGTTGATGGTGGGTGTGGAAGTTATTGAAGTCATTATGGAATTGAGTTTTAGGGCCTCCTCACCCGCAGTCCAGATGACAATGATATCATCGATGTAACGGAGGTACATCATGAGTTTGGTGTGCATGTGGATAGACTAAGCTCCTTTCCTGTGCCGCCATACAAGAGATTTGCCATATTGGGGCGCCCCCATCTGGACCCACCATGGAAAGTTTCCATTCGCTGTAGATATAGGTCCTCTCCAAATTTAAAATAGTTGTGGCTGAGTATGACTGTATGAGCTGTGTTATTGTTTTCGTTGGGAGGTTTAGTTTCTCCAGGTGTGTCCGACAATGCTGCAAACTCAATCCTTGTGGTGGTCTGTTTGTATACAAGGATCTCTAAATCCATGTTGCCAAAATCGTGCCCTCAGGATGTGGGACCGATGGGCCATGAGTTTGTTAAGAAGATCCGTGGTGTCCTGGATGTAACTAGGAGTATCTCTGGACCAGGGGTTTTAGGAGATTTTCCACCCATCATGAGTTATTCTTTGTCGAGTCCCTATACCAGAAATGATAGGCCTCCAGGGTTGCCTTCTTTGTGGATATTGGGGAGCATGTAGATGCAGCCCGGCCTGGGATCTGATGGGATGAGCCCCTCCTTACCTGCCTCTGGACCTGAAGTTGGAAACTTCTTGATCATATTCTTTAGCTGTTTTATAAAGTCCTCTGTGGGATCCTTTTAAGTTTGGAGAGTAATGGGTGGGTTGGACAGCTGCCTGTTGTGATTCCTGGATGTAGTCGAGGTGTTTCATCATGACTATTGCGGCCCCCCCTCGTCAGACTGGTTTTTATTATTATGTCCTGATTTTCTTTCAGTGAGGTCGATTGATTAGCCTTCTGTTCATGCAGGGTTAGGTTGTGGAACTGTTTCTTTACTTTACCCAAGATCTAAGTTTGTACTTTGGGCTCTGAAACCAGTCACTGTATTTGTCTAGTGCTGCATTAGTTCCAGGCCGTGCGGGTCCAGGTTGATTTTTCTGCGTGTGTCCTTATGGGCTGTTCTCTCTGGTCGCTGCTGTATGGAAGGTCTTTGTCATTAGAAGTATTACCACATCAGTCTCATTTTTATGAAGAAACCTCTCTCCATGTCGTTGCTGAGTTTGGCATGGTCAGTGAGTGCTGAGGGGCAGGAAGGAGAGAACTTTGGAGAGAGCTGACATTTTGTGTATGTTTGGCTCATAGGAGGAAAGGTTTCACCACACAGGTCTGCTGAGCTGGACTGTGCTTGTGGTTTGTTAGTAGTAGGGCTTTTTTGTCTCAGTCTCTGGAGCTTTTTCTTCTTGTTGTTGATAAGCATGTCCTCCAGTTTCCGGGGTAGTATGTGTGGAGTTTGGGCCTTCATCTCCTCTGTGTCATTCTCCAGTGATGTCTTTAGGGCCCTGTATCTTCCTCCTGTGTTTTTCTCAGTTGGTATAGGAAATTTTTTAGCTTGTAGTGCGCAGCTTTACAGATGTTTGAATACATAGTTGTTATGCATATCGGCATTGTAGGGGTCGTGTGCTGGGTTGGGTTATGCATGAGTGAAGCCTTTTGGGATGAGTCTTTCCTTTGCATTTTGTTAAGAATGAAGATGTCGCTGTTGTTGAGTGGGCAGTTTCTTATGCGGTTTTTTTTTTTCAATTCCATTCTTGAGCGTTACATTGTGGTATCTTCCAATATTGCTGTAGTATGATGTTGTTTACCGTGTTAGCATTAGAAAGTAGTTGTAGAGTGAAGAAAATCAGGCGATACATTTAGAGGCTAACTGAGTATATTTTGATCGTGTGCTTTCGAGAGACTAGCGCTCCCTTCTTCCGACTGATGTTATACAAAGATATTGAAATTTCACAGACTTTTTATACACAAAAGACTGGGACCTTCAAAGAATTTAGGAATTCTTAACAATAACAAAATTGCATATATAAGCAGAAAGGTTCATTACAAGAAGGTCAAGCAGTCAACTTTCTGGAAACTTGTGATGGCGTGACAGAGGGGGTCAGTATTCTGCAGCAGTCTTATCTTGAAGGTCAGGTTCTTTTGTGTTATTAAAAAGTCTCGTTGAATTTTCAGATTTCTTGTTTATAACATTCATGTCTGAAGAAGGGAGCTAGTTCTCTCGAAAGCTCACCATCAAATATACTCAGTTAGCCTCTAAAAGGTATTGCCTGATTTCTTCACTCTTCTACTACTCTCTATGGCTAACACGGTACAACATCATACTACTATTAAAGTCCTAAAAATTATTGATTCCTTTGCCATTTAAGCAACTGCCATTGCAAGAATGCCTAGAATTAGGCAGGACCACATCGCCTGGTGATTTTCAAATTGCTTAAAGGGGTTTGTTACATACACACTTAAAGCACGTGATGTGGGGGCAACTGTAATGGAGTTAATTTATTTCCACTCCATTTTATTTGCACTCCCCTCTCACTTAGGAGGCAGATTGAGCATAAATCACACTCCAGCACAGTTCTAGGCACCCCAAAATTTTCCACTGCCATCACCTTCCTTCAATAATCAAAGAGAGAAAAAGAAATCGAAGGGAAGGACTTTGATATGCAAATCCCACTTACCCGCACTTGTAGGGTTAAACACTATCTCACTGCTCTTCAGCAGTCACAAGGCTAAAAACACTTTTTCAAGGTTATGGATTCTTGGAACAAACAAGGACTAGCTTATTATTTTTTTTTATATTTAAAGGGGTTGTCTCACTACAAGGATTGCTTTTTATGTTAAATATCTTGAAAAAACAAGTTACTTTGCAATATGTGTCCATTAATAGTATCCCACCTATTCTGAGATATCCTCTCTTGTATGGGCTGCATCAGCTCCTCAGGTCACTATAGCTACATACCTGTTCAATCTCTCATGATAGGTTGCCAGCGCTGGTTGCTATAGCTACATACCTGGCTTCTACTGCAGACTAGTGTAAGCCAGTAAACATGCCCCTGAATTCAAAGTGAAACAAAGAAAACAGGCCCCATGTAAGATGAATCATTTTAGTGTGACAACCCCTTTAATATGAGAAAGGTACAGTGCTTACAAAGAGTACAAAATTACAATAAAATGGCATACATTCATAGCAAGCAGTTATGAAAATAAAAGGGAAAAAAAACATAGAAAATGCCTAACACTTACAATGGTAGGTTTTTCAGGTCCTGGGGCACAGAAAAAATGGGACACAGCTCAATCAGCAATTGAACCCCAAACTGTGTACAAAGAACTTATCTTGGGGAATAGATCTTTTACGCTCTCATGCTAAGTTACCACATACCCTTGCCTAATTAGGAAAAAGCTGACAGCTGACTTGTCAGGAATATGATAAGGTGGGCTGGACAACTCATCCTTAATACGGAGTGCTACTTATTTTGCCCATTAGATGGCATCCACAGGCCATTCTTCAGTTTGACCAGGGTATATAAACTCTGATCTCTCCTGCAACAGTGAACTTCTCAGGCCAGAAGATCACCTAGCTTTATCTACATTTATGGCTAGGGCAGGTCAAAGGGCATATCCTGGGTGCTTGTGCTTTTGGGATAGCATAAACAAAAAGTAATATACCAGTGAAGATTTTGTACAGAGGGGCAATAACACACAGTGTAAGCTGGTTAAGGACTTCCCAGACCAGGGGACCATATCTTCCATTTGCAGTCATGGGGGATTCTAGAAGTCACTGAAATATAGTATACAGTACATGCTTGGCTACAATGATACGGAATACACATAATACTCTATTACATTACAGGGTTGTCCAGCAAGCAACAAATGAGTTTGCAATGGTACCAGGAGAGTTTAAGAACCAAAAAGAAGCTATACTTACCTATGTGTCCCCCACCACTGCTACTCTAGATCTATTCCACTTCACTTCTGGGTTCTCATTCCAATGTTCAAGAGATGTTCACTCTCCATTGTAAGTGAACCTAACTTTGTTTTCTTTAGGATGGTTTTGGAAAAGGTTAACCAAATCTGTATCCTACCCATAAGGAAACTCCCCATCCAATGTGCCCTAAATGCCAATAATCACCCTCTTGGTTCCCCACACAGTAACAGAACCTCCAAACAGTTAAAGTGTTCTCAGACAATTATAGAGCCCCCATTTGTACCACCAGTAGGTAAGTAAGTAGACCCCAAATATAGTAGGTAGACCCCAAAATTAGGCAGGTCGGTAGGTAGGTTAGCCCTCCTTTTAGGTAGGTTAGCCCTCCAAAATAAGTAAGGCAGAAAGTAGGTACATTTTCCTTCTAAGTATGTAAAATCCCCATTAGGTTAATATTTAGTCACTCGGCCACTGCTGGGACACCCTTACAGGGTGTGGGAAGTTCTCCCTGCACCATCGCTCTGCAGGACTATTCTATATGCTCATTGATGCCTGTACCCTACTTCAGCTGCTTAATCTATGTACTCAGCCTGTACCTGATTTGACTGATGTATCTGGGCTCCGTGAGTATATGCGTTGCAGCTGTATGAGGTACTTTGTTTGTGCACCAGCTATAATCTTGTTGCACACCTTTTCCTTTTGGTCTTTGTGTTCTTAATCATCCACTGATGCGATCCCATGTGGAGGATCGAAACATGTTGGGATAGGACCTATAGGATAGTATTTAGGGTCAGTGTTTGCAGGGTCAGGCTCCCACCAGGACCGCCCTTATTGGGGTGATTCGACTGTTTGCATATTTAGGTTAGGGCTTAATAGTTCCCTTTCCTAGGGTTTTAGGGATACTGCAACCCCTTTAGTCCCCCACCCAAATGTGTGCCTTTTTACTTTTGAGTGATTTTCTTCCATTTTTTGAAAAACACTTTTGAGGTTGTTGTGTCGTTGTACGCTTTTTATAACTCTTTATACATTAAAAGTTATGTTTTAAGGCCATTTACTCCTCTCTTTGGTTTTCTTATTTTTATGTTGTACAGCAGTCACCACACAGTATACATGACATGTTAGTTTTACTCTGTGGAACGATACGATTATAGTGGTACAGAGTTTATATTTTTATGTAGTAACACTTTAACAAAAAGTGTTTTATTTTGTAAAACAAGGTTTATGCATTGCAATCTCTTGATAGCCATAACTTTTTTTTTTATTTTCCATATACAGGACAGTGTAAGAAGAAATTCTGTTTTCATTGGAACCACTTTGGGGCTTATATGACTTTTTGATCTTTTTATGCCATTTTTTTGGGCCATAGGAAAATGAATAGAAGAGCGATTTTTTTCTTTTTTTATCGTCATGGGGTCGTAGTCGATATCGGCAATTACAAAATGATTTCGAAGCATAATAGTTATCGCCGATGACCTTAAAGTTTATGGGAAGGAACAACACCTTCTTATTGCACCCAAACGGGGTGGAGAAGCTGGGATTTAAAATCCACAAAAGTCAAATGGAATGGCTACTCTCTGGCAACACCCCTTAGTTTAAAAGCCCAGAAAAGAAATCACAGGAATTCACTACCCCGCTTGCCCCCAGCATGCCCCTTAAACCCCATCACCCACAAATTAAAAATCCAGAAGGCGTATGTTTTTAACCTCATTTTACTTGAACTGGACATTGACTAACCTGTCCGGGCCCAGCATGAGCCCCAAAAACCCGCATGACCCCCAAAATTTAAAAAATGACAGAAAAAGGAGTCTTTTAACCCCCTTTTTGTTTCCCCTGGCATGACTATATCTGTCCTGACCCCAGAATGACCATTAAACCGTTGACCCACAGATTAAAAAGTCCCCCAAAAAAGGAGTCTTTCAACCACCATTTTAGTTTTCAATGGCCCATTAAATCCCCCCTGTCTTGGGCCACAGCTGAGCCCCAAAACCTGCATGCCCCCCAGATTTAAAAAGTGACGGAAAAAGGAGTCTTTTAACCCCCCAAATTTTTGTTGAAATGGACCATCTAACAATATTGCCCCTTTACCCCCCAGTTTGACCTTTAAAACCCTGTCTGACCCCCAGATTAAAAAGTCCCCGGAAAAAGGGGGTATTTCCCAACCCCCTTTTTAGTTAAACGGGGAAAATTGCAAATTACCTGCCTGGGCCCACAGCATGACCCCCCAAACCTGAAATGACACCCCCCTTTAAAAGTCCCCGGAAAATTAGGAGTCTTTTTAACCACCATTTTTGTTAAAATGGACAAAAATATATCTGCCCTGTACCGCATTTGACCATTAAACCTATCTGCCCCCCAGATTAAAAAGTGCCGGGAAAAAGGAGTTTTTTCAACCACCTTTTTAGTTTCATGGACATAGACTATCCCTGCCCCGGGGCACACTTGAGCCCCCAAAAACCTGCATAAACCACAGTTTAAAAAAGGGTTCCCGGGAAAAAAAGGGGAGTCTTTGAAAAAACCATTTTAGTTGAACTGGATATTAAAAAATACCTGTCCGGGGCCCCAAGAATGACCCCCCAAAACCCTGCATGACCCCCAGATTTAAAAAGTGCGGAAATAGGAGTTTTTTAAAACCACCATTTTAGTTTGAAACGGGAAAATTTAAACTATATTTTCCCCCGAAACCGCAGTTATGAAAATTTAAACCAGTCTGACCCCAGTTTAAAAAGTCCCGGGAAAAAAAGGAAATTTCTTTCAACCACCATTTTAGTTTCCCCGGAAAATAGATTTTCCCCCGCCCTTTGGGCCCAGCAGGACCCCCAAACCCTGCATGACCCCCGTTTTTAAAAAACAAAGGGAAAAAAGGAGTCTTTTAAACCCACCATTTTATTTTTCCCCTGGACATAGACTATCCCGTCCGGGGCCCAAAAACCCCCATGGCCCCCAAACCTCCCAGGGCCCACGGGATTAAAAAGTGCTGGGAAAAAAGGCGAGTTTTCAACCCCCATTTTAGTTTCACTGGACATTGCCCTATCCCTTTGTCCTGTACCACCCCATGCCCCTTTAAACCTTTTTTGGCCCCACAAGATCAAAAGGGGAAAACTATGCAAATTTTGTACAGTGACCGTCATTTAGTTTTAATTTTTTGGAAAATGCCTTTTTGTTTACAGAAATTTTATTTGGGGAAATTTTTTATTTTTTAGTTTTTTATTATTTTAATTTTCCCTTTTTTGTCAAGTGTAAATAACTTTAAAAAAATACACCCTCCCCTGCCATTTTTTAAAAGGTATTTTTTACCGGTAAAATTTTGTTAATTCGCCCGGGCCCCCCCCATAAGAAATACAAATGTCCTAATCACCCCCAAAAACCCACTTCTTATTTTGAGAAGACATTTGCCCCCCTGGCTTCCGAAGTTTTCCCTTCTTTCTTTCTTTTCCCTCCTCCTTCTTTTTTTTT
>JAODAL010021494.1:0-66968 GCA_025379985.1 Phyllomedusa bahiana | reverse complement strand
CACCCCAGAATGTCATTGTGCCACTGCCTGATCTCATGCTCCTGCTGTCGTGACCTCCACACTGTGTGATTGTGCCACTCTGTGGCCTAATACTGTTTTGCCACCTCCAGAATGTCATTGTGCCACTGCCTGATCTCATGCTGCTGTTGTTGTGACCTCCACACTGTGTGATTGTGCCTCTCTGTGGCCTAATACTGTTTTGCCGCCTCCAGAATGTCATTGTGCCACTGCCTGATCTCATACTGCTGCCGCCGTGACCTCCACACTGTGTGATTGTGCCACTCTGTGGCCTAATACTGTTTTGCCGCCTCCAGAATGTCATTGTGCCACTGCCTGATCTCATGCTGCTGTGGCTGCCGCCGTCACCTCCACACTCTGTCACTAATGTTGCCACCTGAGCTCTCAAATTGTTTTTTTTCCAGCTTTCGCTGGTATGACTTTATCAGGCTACATTCCAGCTTGAGTTTTTTGGTCAGTTTTGCCCTCTTAAGTGCCCAGGGAATTTTATAGTGAAGCGATTCTAAGAGCGGCGGCAGTCATCTGCGTGTCATACTAAAACACAACATTGTATGAAGACCAAACCAAGCTCCCTCTGCATATTTAAGCATGGCACAATGTTCTACAGCACCCTGCAGGCTCTGTGCAGCCTGGAAATAGCTGCTTTTTAACGCGATTCGTGCCGAAGTAATTCGGACCGAATTTATTTTTGTCGGAAAATTCGTCGAAGTGACCGAATCGAATTTTTGAGAAATTCACCCATCTCTAATGAAGACCAAACCAAGCTCCCTCTGCATATTTAAGCATGGCACAACATTCTACAGCACCCTGCAGGCTCTGTGCAGCCTGGAAATAGCTGTTTTTTAACATGATTCGTCCCAAAGTAATTCGGACCAAGATGAATTTTGTCGGAAAATTCTGCAAAGTCAGCGAATCGAATTTTTGAGAAATTTGCCCATCTCTATTTATATTATATATTTGCTTTAACAGGGAGAAACCCAGTGTGAGAAATACAACTGGGTTTGATTTCAACCACGGTGTAGAAAAAATGGAAATTATATGCATTTACCATTGATTGTTAACATTTTTCAGCCAATCTGTCTGTTTTCAGCCACTCCACATTGAACAGTACTGTAATCCGCTGTTTTCTGGCATGTTATAGAACATGTCCTAAGTTTTTTTTATCATATTTTGGTTTTGAAATCCAATCTCTTAAAATCCGAGCTGTGTAGACAACAGCTCAGATATCTATTGCAGTCTATGGGGATGGTTTACAGTTGGATTTTTTTGTGAATTCTAAACAGAGACAAAAGTTTTACTATTATTTTGTTAGCGAGAGGTCACAATCTGATGGTAAAAGAAGCCTTATGGCAGAATTTGGGTGATTGGTTAATCAATAGAACACAATAGAAGAATTGATTTACCTGTTTTTCTCATACATTTTCATAAAAGTGAACCACAAGCAAGATGAATTAATTTACCCTTGCATCCTAATCGGCAACAAACCAGCAAAATACAAATCTTTGTGTTTTATGCAGTCCACCTAAAAGAGGAGGGCAAAGCTGTTGGTAACGGGTTAATCTGATAGAGGAGGATATAACTATTTCGCAAAGGGTTAATCTGAGTCTCACCACAAAGCCAGACTTTCCCACTGTTGCTGCTGCTTACAGCCTCTTGCTCCATAATACAGGGACAGTGTGGGACTGGGGTGCCTAGGGCCCAACAGGGGAATTTCATTCTAGGGGTCCACCTGTGGAGTTAATTCTGGGGCCACCAGTGAAGTTGATTCTGGGTCCAACAGTGGAGATGACTCTGTGGGTCCACCATACAGCTACTGTCATACATGCCAACTCTCCTGCTTTTGGCGGGGGGGTCCCGCTATTTGGGGTCCCCCTCCGTCCTCCCGGAGAGTTGGCATTCCTCCCGCCGCCAGCAGGCAGCGGGGGTTCTTTAAATGGCCGCGGCAACAGAGTAGCGCTGGTGCGCTACTCTTGCGCCGCCGGGCTGCTCCTACAGGCGGGTGAAGCGGCCGCTGTGGCCGCTTCACCCACCCGGAGTCTCGCTGTGCAGGGAGAAGGAAGGAGGGGTCGTTCCCCACCTCCCGTCTCCCCCAATATGTACAGCGCCGGCCGGTGTGCGCCGTACATACAAGTCAGCGGCACAGGGGGAGTGACGCGCGTCTGCTCTCACTCCCCCTGCGACGCTGAGGAGATCGGCCGGGAGATGTCCGGAGCTGCAGGGAGCCTGGTGAGGTAAGGGGATTTTATTCTTTTATTTTTATTAGTTATAGGGGGCACTACCTGGCTATCAATGGGGGCAACTACCTGGCTATCAATGGGGGCAACTACCTGGCTATCAAAGGGGGCAACTACCTGGCTGTCAATGGGGGCAACTACCTGGCTATCAAAGGGGGCATCTACCTGGCTATCAATGGGGGCAACTACCTGGCTATCAATGGGGGCAACTACCTGGCTATCAATGGGGTCAACTACCTGGCTATCAATGGGGGCATCTACCTGGCTATCAATGGGGGCAACTACCTGGCTATCAATGGGGGCAGCTACCTGGCTATCAATGGGGGCAACTACCTGGCTATAAAAAGGGGCATCTACCTGGCTATCAATGGGGGCAACTACCTGGCTATCAATGGGGGCATCTACCTGGCTATCAATGGGGGAAACTACCTGGCTATCAAAGGGGGCAACTACCTGGCTATCAATGGGGGCATCTACCTGGCTATCAATGGGGGCATCTACTTGGCTATCAATGGGGCAACTACCTGGCTATCAATGGGGGCATCTACCTGGCTATCAATGGGGGCATCTACCTGACTCCAATGGGGCATCTACCTGGCTATCAATGGGGGCAACTACCTGGCTATCAATGGGGGCAGCTACCTGGCTATCAATGGGGGCAATTACCTGGCTATCAAAGGGGGCATCTACCTGGCTATCAATGGGGGCATCTACCTGGCTATCAATGGGGGCAACTACTTGGCTATCAATGGGGGCAACTACCTGGCTATCAATGGGGCAGCTACCTGGCTATCAAAGGGGGCATCTACCTGGATATCAATGGGGGCAACTACCTGGCTATCAAAGGGGACAACTACCTGGCTATCAAAGGGGGCAACTACCTGGCTATCAATGGGGGCAACTACCTGGCTATCAATGGGGGCAACTACCTGGCTGTCAAAGGGGGCATCTACCTGCCTAACAAAGGTGGCAACTATCTGACTACAAAGGGGGCAACTACCTGGCTACTAATGGGGGCAACTACCTGGCTTCTAAAGGGGGCAACTACCTGGCTACTAAAGGGGGCAACTACCTGGCTACTAAAGGGGGCATCTACCTGGCTAACAAAGGGGGCATCTACCTGACTACAAGGGGACATCTACTTGGCTACAAGGGGGCATCTACCTGCCTGTAAGGGGCACTACCTGGTTATGGGGAGCTACTACCTGGCTATAAGGGCATCTACCTGGCTTTCTTCCAAATCCATTATGCAGTTAGACTGAGTGGGTGTGGCTTTTTGAAGGGGTGTGGCACATCAAAAAGATGGGCATGTCCATGCAATTTTTTGGCGCGCCGCCCTCTTCAATCTCCTGCTTTTCCATTTTCAAAAGTTGGCAACTATGGCTACTGTACATGCCTCTTGTACTATGTCTCTTGTTATTTGCCTCTTTCTCTCTGACTTTCTGCCTCTCCAAAGGATGTAAATGCAGTTTAAAAGAAACTCCAGGTCTGCTATGCTAAGGCACTCACTGGAGGTTTCCTATGTTCCCCTGTGAGCCATTCTGAGCCTGCATAGGGATCCATATTACATTGCTGCTAATATATTATGACAACCAGTCAGAAGATCTTCCCTGTGTTCACCTGCTGCAGACTTACAATCACCCTCCTTTACAGTGGATTCTTTCAACAGGAAGTATACAGAGCTGTCAAAACAGCTGACCATCATGCTGTGAAGAGCCTGATGTGGTCCAACTTCACTGTTTCTTAAAGGGCTAGCCCTTTTTGTCTACTAAATTACAGGCAAACTGTTTTCTTTTTCTTAATTAAACATATTTGAGAAAGTTTTCATATTCTATTCCCCTGTTACTGTATGAGGTTTTTCTGGAGATGACAGGTCCTTTTTGAAGTTTGTTAGTATGACACATTGATGTATCTGTTTTTATCCTTTTACCATATGCCTTTATCATTTTTCCTAAAACGTTGACAGACCTGCAAAGATTGGGTAGTTTCAAAAGTTTAACTAGAATCCCAATTTAAAATGTAATCTACTTCCTAGAAATGCCTTTCCTTTCTCTCTATTTCTAGACTACTACGGTGCTTCAAAAAGGGCCTGGATGCCTGTCTTGAAAATATAATATTACATGTTTGGGTAATATATTTCTGGTAATGAGATATAGATTGAAGGATTTATTCTAAATGCCATGTTTGGAGTTGGAAATCACTATTATTATTATTATTATTTAATATTTATATATTAATATAATATATTAACAGTATGATTCTCAAATATAAGAAAGGTCAACAAAAAGTGAAAGTCACTAGTAAAGGGGAAAACCCAGGCAGTGAGGCACTTCTCAATCCAAGGAGCAGAATACTTAAGAGGCCAGTATCACCCTCCTACAAGCAGTGTTCAGGAGTTAAAATTTTTTACAGATTTTATTTAATGGTCATCAACATGAGATTGCTGGCCATACATAAATATTAAATCATTTGATGGAGAGATTTGATTTAGGAAAGCTTTCAATTAGATTTAACATTTATTAGAAAGGATTTAGTTTAGCTTGAAAGATGGTTCCAAATATTTGTAATTGTTTTCTCTGAAACCATTCCCAGACGTGTTTGGCTACTTGTTTTTTGTAATACATATTTAGCAACATCATGAAAAATCATTATAGGGGTTGTCCAGTGGTAAAAAATATATTTTCTAAGTAATATCTGTTCCAAATTTAGACTGTTGTGTATTCTACTTTCATAAAATATCCTGTGGCTTTTTTATCAGTGCTAAATCAACTGCTCAATAATAGTCGTTCTGGCAGACAGGACTGCCATCAAGTATTTCAGGGCCTCATAGGGCCAAAGTGTCTAGTTACCCCTCTGCACCTCCCAAAAAAATGTTTGTGAATGGGAAAAAAAAACAATTGCACCAATATATTTAAAATTTATTTTTTGTAGTATACAATATGGTATAAATGATGTTATCTTTATGTTGCAGGTTAGCACAATTTTTGTTATACCAGATTTATATATAGTTTTTGTTATGTTTTCCTAGTTGTATAAAATGTAAAACTTTTTTCAAATTTGCTTTGCAAAGCCATTTTGTTACACCAAACACCTTTTTAGTGTTCCATAAACAAAGCTGTGTCACACACCTAAGAGCGCACTTATACATAAAAATACATACATACACTTTACAACGCACTTATACACAACCATACATACATACACCTAAAAACGCACTTATACATAACCATACATTCACACACCTAAGAACTAAGGCTGTGGAGTCGGAGTCGTTATAAAATGGACCGACTCCGACTCCCAAAATATAAAATTAGTTGGTCCAGTTAGTTCGATGCAGTGCAAAGAGCAAGAGGAATTGGGTCCGGCCAGTGCTACTGCTCCCATATCTTCAGCCTTATCACATGAGGAGTGTAAGTGATGACATGGAGCAGGCAAAGCGTTACTGCAGAGAAAAGATTCCGCTCCCGTAGCAAACAGAGCAAACAGATTTCAGCAAAATTTTTCACCTGCTTTCAAAGAAGTGGAAGAGTTCAACCAGTCATCAAAACTAACTGTTTCTGAGGCAATTCCTTTCTATCATGACATTGTTAGAGATGTTTCCTCTGTGGTCACCACTTTGCCCCCAACCCAAGTTAGTGAAGAGACGATGTTTTCTAGCCTGGAAATAATGAGATCAGATGTGCGGTCATGTATGCAGGATCTGATGGAGGCGATACTGTTTCTCAGAACAAATTCAGAGACTCCACAAATGTTCCTGCAGTGTTTTGCATATTTCCATTTTTTTATTTTTTTGTGTTCTAAAGTCATATCCAATAAATATATTTTACACTGACAAGCAAAAGGGTAACAATGTTTTGAACTTGTGACTTTCAGGCTCCATATCTCACCATCCACTACAGCTTTCAACATGAGATTACCATCATTTTATAGACAATCAACTTGGCTATACATAACTTTGACCTGTAACTATTTAGCATATGCTTAATTCTGCAGATTCTTGTCATGTAACTGCACTGTTATTGGTTTGCTCCTGGTGGTGGGACAATCTTTTTCTTCTTGTTTACTAGAAATTACAACCTGTTCTCACATTCCCTAATAGCTCAGTGTGTTATTAGGCTGATTTCCAAGTTAAAGGTCACTGGTTCGAGCAGCCATGAAGATTTCACAAGAAAAGAGACACAGCATCATCCAGCTCATCGATAACGTCTCTGGGCCAAGAAAATTGCCAAACTGCATCATGTGAGGCCATGACAGCTGGAAGAATATGAAATGAAGTCCATCCATCCAAAAACCAAGAGGTGGACGTCCAGGCAAAATATCAGAGTCAACAAGTCGCTCATCACAAGGACTACCAGTTCTGACGTGACAGACACAGCAGTGGAGGTGGCTTGTACGCTTCGTAAGAGTAAGATCACAGACGTCCATGCAAGCACCATGCAACACACATTATACAGGTCTGGAATGATGGCCCAAAAAAAGGTTAAGAAGCCTCAAATTCAATCTTGTCATGAGAAGCGTTGGCTCGAGTTTGCAAAAAAGTACAAAAAAATGAAAGATGTGAAACGGGTGATTTGCAGCGATGAGATAAAAGTCAATAGACCGGGCTCTGATGGGGGCAAATGGGTTTGGAAGAATGGTGGCTAACGGATCAAGAAATTGAAGAACTTGTCAAGTTTGGTGGAGGAAGCCTGAGGATATGGGGTTGTTTTACAGCCAAAGATGTTGGATACTTAACCAGGATCAATGTTGATCTCAATGCTGAGCTATATGTGAGTGTCCTAGAAGATGAGTTACTTCATATACTTGAGTACTATGGGGATGAAAAGGACGACATAGTGTTCCAGCAGGACAA
This sequence comes from Phyllomedusa bahiana, assembly GCA_025379985.1. NCBI lineage: Eukaryota > Metazoa > Chordata > Amphibia > Anura > Hylidae > Phyllomedusa > Phyllomedusa bahiana. The sequence goes on along the minus strand of JAODAL010021494.1, from coordinate 59,864 downwards.
CGACCTGAAGCAGACGTCAAGGTTGGAAAAGGAATGGTTCAAAGAGAATGAAGTAGAGTTGATGTATTGGCCTCCACAGTCCTCAGACCTCAACCCAATCGAACACTTGTGGGTAGAGTTGAAGGAAAAGCTTTATTTGTATCCAAGTCCAGTCTGCACCAACATTGGGAATGTGTAGAATAGACCTGGGATGAGATTTGGGTCAAGACATGCTTGAATCTGATCCAGAGCATTCACAGAAGGATTCAGACAGTATTGAAAACCAAAGGTGGATTTACCAAATACTAACAAAATAATAAAATTAACGTTTTTATTTTTAGGAGCAAAACAGTAATAATGCAGTTAAATGACAAGAATCTGCAGAACTAAGCAGATACTAAATACTTACAAGTCAAATTTATGTATAAGATAGGGGCGATGACTGTATATAAAATTACATTAGCCTCATGTACAAAGCTGTAGTTGATGGTGAGATATGGAGCCTGAAAGTCAAAAGATCAAAACATTGTTACCCTTTTGCTTGTCAGTGTATGTTCTACCTAAATAGCTTGATTATAGTATCATAAAGTGATAAAAAGCCTGATGTTACCATTTTACTACAGTAAAGTTATCATTTAAACATGCGCCATGTATAAAGGAGTCGGCAATCAGAGTCAGGAGTCGGAGTCGGGAGTCGGAGGTTTGGGAAATTGAGGATTCGGAGTTGGAGTCGGAGTCGAGGCTTTGGCTTGCCAACTTCACTGCCCTGCTAAGAATCACTTATACATATCCATACATGCACACACCTAAGAACGCACTTATGCATAACCATACATTCACATACCTAAGAATGCACTTATACATAACCATACATACACACACACCTAAGAATGCACTTACACATGGCTATACATATACACACCTAAGACCGCACTTATACATGATCATACATGTACACATCTAAGAAAGCACTTATACATGATCATACATGTACACACCTAAGACCGCACTTATAAATGACCATACATGCACACACCTATGTACAAAAGTATATATAAACATACATACACAGTTACACCTAAGAACACATGTATACATAATTATAAATACACACCTAAAAACACACATATACATAACCATACATACACCTAAGAACTGAAAGGTTGCTCCTCCAAAAAGATTTAAAAGATACAATTTCTTGCTTGATTGTATATAGCTTACTGAGCAATCAATACAATTAAAGGATCACACAACAGATAGCATGCAGAGTCATTAGAGTAAAACAGTATAATTATTCAGAAAACTTCAACTTCATGCAAATAACGTGGACACAAACTGATAAAAACGTAAAAATGTCCCTATTAATGTGTCGATAACAATAAGGAAGTCATCCCACCACTGAATCTCAATTTCTCAGCTATATAAAATATATTCTGCTTACACATAGTAAGATATTACTTTGTATATAACAGTTTCACCTTACAGAGACTTTCTCAAAAGCATTAACTTTGCAATCTTTGGGGGCTAGAAAGCCCTAACATATCTTAGCCTCTGACTCCATTTTGTTTCCCAATGTACCAGAACACACATATACATGACCATACCTACACACACCTAAGACTGCACCAATACATAACCATACATGCACACAACTAAGAACACCCATAAAAATTACCATACACACCTAAGAACATTATTTTGGAAACCACAGCAAAATAGTGCCATAATTTATGGAGATGGAGTCTAAATATTTAAGGCGACATATAAGAAAAAAGGCGCCTCGAAGGCCAGTTTTAAGGTGCATTAAATGAGTGTATAGTGCACCTGAATTAAAGAACCTGTCAAAAATCTGGTGTCAAAAAACCTGTCATAGTATAATTGATGCACCTAATCTAGACACATGGCAAAATGTAGGTGCATAGCATATCATTGCCAGCATATTTGACGCGCCTACTTTAGGCGCATTCAAATGTGTCATGCCTGGCGTATAATGCTCCTAGTTTTGGTGTACTACAGTTCATTTATATAGAGAATAGGGCATCAACAGTTTTTTGGCGCAAAATACATTAAAAAAAATGGCGCAGCCCTAATGGGACATATTGCCCTTAGTGTATCTCCAGACAAGATAGTATTTTTGCAGTTTTAAAGTTATTTTTATTACGTTGCCACAAAAAAAAACATGCAGTTTTGTCTCAAGTTCCCAAAGATTGTGACAATAAAGTGATTTTTTGCCACAAGTTACCAAAAATCGGAATTTTCCTAAGAATCGCAGCAAAATAGTGGCAAGAAGGTCAATTTTTGCTGTCATTTTCTAACCATTTGTTTGGTGCTTACATTTGGTGCATTTTACGCCAGAAAAGGGTCTCCCATAGGTTTAAGCATGCTAAAAATACATCTTTTCAGCCAAGTCTACCAAAATCCATAATTGCTAACCCCTTCCACAAGTTCCTGAAACTCCATGTATTCGGCACTTGTATGCACTTATCTGTACATAGATATACAGTTTCTGTGACAGATTCATCCACTTCTGTGTGTGCTAGCCCATGTTTATGGAAGATGGCGGCACCACTGTACACATTAAGTAGTTTTTACATTTTGTCTCATCCCTATTCCCACATAGATTGAAAGCTCTTGCGAGCAGAACACTTTACCTCTTGTTTGAGCTGTTAAAAATAGCTTTGCTACAATGTAATATTCAATTTTGTCTGTACCTATACCATTTGCATTGTAAAGTGCTGCAGAATTTGTTGCTGTTATATAAATAAAGATTTTTGTTATGTTGATATGTTTACACTGTGTATTTGGAAGCTTATTTTGGGGCATATTGCATGCTCTATATGCCCCTAAATTAGTGTCCAAAACGGCTGTAGAACTTTTCCCATATACTGTTCGTGCCATCAGATAATAAAGTACAAACCAAAAGAAGAAGAAAGAAACATACAAAATGGCTGCACACCCAAATAATATTTAAGACAAAAATCTAATACAGACAAATAAATCCCAATACTAAAATCACTTAAAAACATACAAAAGATGTATACTAGTTACCATTCCTGTTTGGAAAAAGTTTTAACAATTGCTATGAACACAGCCCTGTTACTCCAGCCACAAATAACTATGAATATAAATGAAATAGGGTATATCCCAGAATTCCCATAAATAATAGACAGAATACTTGCATGAAAAACAAATTAACAAGACCCAGGCAGAGCTAGGTTGTGCAGGTAGCAAGTCAATTACATCACCAGACTCCACATGTATCGCAATCTGTGCAGCTTCGTCAGGAGTGCATCAGGAAATGAGCCAAAGTTCACATTTATTGATCAAAGGAAAAGACCCGTAGAGGTAACAAAACCAAGAAGGAACGGGAAAAATAAACATAAATAACCCCCCCCCTGTGTGGAGAGCCATGAACTAACATTTCGGAAAGCATAACACGGCAATAATCACTCGCCGCAACAAACGGGAGCAAGTGACGTTTAATACGTATACCTTGCGATAGGTCAAATACTATGAAAATAATGGAAGAAATAGTAAAGTATAGAAAGCAGAAATCTACCCTGGGAAGTCCGTATCATTTCCCCATTGAAAATCCATGCTTGCCAGTGCAGAATTTTCAAAGAGAAAACAATGCATTTTCGGCGTGGAAATGTCTGTGCCCAAATATATTATCGTGTGAACGACCTATTATAATAGCTTGGTAAAACACTGAATAGCGATCCAAACTCCCACCAGAGAGCTTACAGAGACACATAACCTGGCAATGAGAAATTAACAGAGCAGATTTAAATAATAGGTTAAACTCACAGTTTGGTTTTCCTGATTCAGTTTCCTAACTGGTTTATTAGCCAGCCCTACGGTCTGCTAAGTTTTCTCCTGCTATGGCTGAAATGTTTATGGTGTACCATATACACCAGCACATTACACAAAACATGCATTTGATTTTGGTAGAAGATATATTGATTGCACACTGGTGAGGCTGATACCTGTTCAAAATTCAGCATTCCTGTCTGTAATAATTCTTTTCTAACCTCTCCTACTATTTACTGACCAGGAACCTGCCTGAAATACCTGTATACTTCCTAAGGAAAACTGTTCACTCCAGGCTATACATTATGGAATGCGCATAGCCTATAGGGCACCATATGGCAGTGCTATATATACCAATATACCATATTGTCCTGAAAGGGAAAGTGATGCTTCTCAGCTCTAGTGAACCATCTGTTTCCTGCTCTTGTTGGGGAAAATGTGGGTTACTGCAGTATTGCCTCCATAAATCTATCTATAAATGTATAAATCCTTAGATTTCATACAGCTTAATGATTAAGTTGTTTTGCCAATCAGGCGGCTTAAAAAATTGGATGTAATTTGCTAGTGACTGCTGTAATAGAAATAGATACTGTGTATGGTTGAACACAGGATATTCAGCAGCCATTGAACTGGCTGAATCTAGAAAAGTAGATTTCTCTCAAATCTGTATCCATTGTTTTTGTTGAAATGTTACCTGAATCCATGGATGGAAATTATTCCATTACAAGTGCTATGACAATACCATTCTAATTGTTAACTTGTTGTTTGATTATTTGTCTAAAAAAGGAAAAATAATAAAGACAAAGTTTATTTCCTTGTATGTTGTATAAGTTACGCTAAGGGCCACATTTATGAAAACTGTCTAGGTCTAAAACTCACTTTGTTGCCCATAGCAACCAATCAGAGCGCCTCTCTCATTTTTCCAGAGCACTATATAAAATGAAAAGGGCGCTCTGATTGGTTGCTATGGACAACAAAGTGAATTTTAGACCTAGACCTAGACATGTGGCCCTAAAAGTCAATTGAAAATATTGTTCATTATATAAAAAAGTAGTTCTATTTTACAAATTTTTAACAGAATGATCTGCATTATCAATTGGCAATGAGAAAAAAAATGTTTATATATTTAAAGGGGTTGTCTCACTACAAAGATTGCTTTTTATGTTAAAAATCTTGCAAAAACAAGTCACTTTGCAATATGTATCCATTAACAGTGTCCTACCTATTCATAGGTATCCCATTTTGTATGGGCTGCATCAGCTCCGCAGGTTGCTATACTTGTTCAATCTCTCCTGATAGGCTGCCAGCGCTGGTTGCTATAGTTACAGACCTGATGTCATCAGCAGCTCATCACTGAAGGCCAGTAGAAGCCAGTAAACACACCCCTGAATTCAAATATGAAACCGAGAAAACAGGACTGAGGTAAGATGAGACAACCCCTTTAAAGTAATGCTGGAAGTTCCTCTTTGGTCTGGTTGGAAAGAAATGTTTGTTGGTGGCTAATGTATGGATGGGAAGGGATAGAATTGTTGCCTAGAGAGCTATTTGGCCTAAAAACTGTCCTTAAGATAGATTTTGTAAAGCATAAAAAATGCACAAATTATTGACATCAAAGGGGGATGTATTAAGTATTAAGACTCAGGTAAGCAATATGAGGATTTTTTTGGGTTGGTTCACTGAAAAATTGTTAGGACAGCTAGGATGTGGATCTTCTTGACCACCGCAAGTGGTGGTGGTGAAATCCACGTAAGGGAGTGGAGTCTAAGGTGCCCTCCAGTATACACTAGAGCCAGCCGCAAGGGAGGTTAGGCTTGAGCGGTGGGAGACATCCAGGTCACTACCCCTGACACCACTTGTTTTCGGTGGCAGTCAGGGTGCAGCGAGGTACAGACTCGGCAGGCAAATCTTGTAGGCAGGGACAGGCAGCAGGCACATGTGGTCAGTGGGCGGAGGCAAGGGGTCTGGTACATGGCAGAGACAGGGAACTCTGAATAATGCTTTCTCTAATAGCATGTGTACAATAGATCCGGCAGGGAGTCCTTTACATTTTTACTTAGCCTAGGGAGGAGGGACATACATGCTGGCAGGCACAGACCCACAGGGAAGCAGGAATCCAGAGAGCTGAGTACTAGGCAGAAGCACAAATGCACCCACTTGTACCTGGAAGGGATGCTGCCAAGGGGGTAAGGGTACATCCATAGCCTGATGTGCAGGCTGCAGGACCACTCCTGACAACAACCAGGCAACCCCTTTAATAATATGGTATAGTAGAAAAGTTTAAGGCTTCAATAATCTGTTTCTTTTACAGGTTTGTTGTCCACTAATAATGACTACACATTTTTACTTATATAATATTGGGAAAAACATTTATGAGTCTGTTCGTTGTTATTGAAATGATTGCAATGTAAGATAGGCTTGAATTAAAGCATCCCTCACTCATTACATCTTTTGTCTTTACAAAAACTACATATGTCAGCAAAACTTCAGACTTCTACTTCCTGGTCTGAGGGTATGGAAGTTTCTACACATCATTAGTCATTTCTCATTGATTGCCTTATGCAGCTGTGATGATCTTCCTAAAATTAATATAATTAAATTATAATTAAAATGCTATCAATTATTAAGCTAGATAATGATGTTCAACCTTTCTCATAAACCTAATGCACACAATTCTTTGATGCCTCAGTTCAGAGTTCAGGTGTGCATGACATGTTCCCCATTGGTGGTTTCTGTATCTCTGTATGCTACACTGTGTTTGTGCAGCTGTGTTTTTACACTCAATCATTGCACCATCACCTGAAAACAATCATGCCAGGTTTTATCAGTTGCCACATTTTTTTCAGAAAAAGTCAATGAATGCTGCGGAATCACAAATTTATACAGCATTTTGTAAAAACCTTTGAAGAAGTGCTGGGCAAGTACTGATTTTCTGTGTCCTGCTCTCAGTATTCCTGTGCTCCTGAGTCCTATTGATCCTAGTTCAGAGTTTGTCGCCTGTTGTTTCTGACCTTGGCCTGTTTTCAAGTATCCATCTCTGCTCTGCCCTTTGGCTTATACTCTAGAATTCCATGTTCCATGGTCACAATATTCTTTCAGGATTCCTAATGAGGCACGAGAGTACTAAGCACTAAAATCTACATTGGTCTTACTTGCTTTTGTGTTGTTAGAGTTCCATGTCTGCCTATGAACTGCTCCCAAGTCTGGTGCTGTCCCTGTTATTGTCTGCTGTCCAGTACTCTGGTCCCATGTCTAGTGGTATCTGGTATCCATGTTACCATCTGCTAATCCAGCATCCTGTTCCTAAATCTTTTGGTGTTTGGTGTCCATGGTGTTGTAGTGAAGATGCAGGTCACCAGGAATAAGTCTACTTTGGGATACTGACTTTCTGGATCAGAACACTTTATTCCATGCTTGTTCCACAGCTACTTGCCTAGAATTTCCTTCCTCCTAAATCAGTTCCTCCCTTAATACATCACTGTTCCTAGGCAAACAAAGTAAAATGAGTGAATGGCAAAGAACACATAGAACAGTTATAACAACGTCACAGCCCTCCCCTTCTTATAAAAAGGGGGGAAAAAAGTGCCAGTGCAAGTTTTATCGCAGAACATAATCTATTAGGTGAGTTGGTGGCCTTTGACTCATTCTTGTCAGATAGTGATGTAGAACATTGTGTCATGCTTAAATATGCAGAGGGAGCTTGGTTTGGTCTTCATACAATGCGTGTTTTAGTGACACGCACATGATGCCGCCGTCTTAGAATGGGCTTCCTAAAAAAATTCCTGGGCATTGGGGGGGCAAATGACCAAAAAAAGGGAAAGTGAAAACGTAGCCTGACAAGGTAATGTCGCCCCAGTAGAAAAAAACAAGTGGGGATTAAGATCCTACGATAGCGTCAAAGAACACAAATGACCTAGCCCCCAGTTTTGCAGAAGTAAGGGGACGTCACAGGGGAGTGACCCGCGAGGCCCAGCACCGGTGTTTTCGCCGGCCATGTGTTACCACACAATAGGTCAACATTTCTCCCAGATGCTTTGACAACCCACCAAAGGTGGGGGTTTGTCACACACAACCCCCCCTGTTGGATAGCCCGGAGCAGAGGAGGGGCTCTACTGTCCCAAACCCACTCGTTGTTCGCTTCCCTAGCCAGAGAACTACTATGTGTTTTGGGCCTTTTGCCCACTTACAGTGGGACAAAATATTTGAGGACGGGGGCAGCAGGAGGTGGGGAAGACACCGCTGCTTTTTTGCAGGTGGGCAAATGGTGGGAGAGTTGCAAGGGGGTGTTTTTTTGGAGTGGTCAGGTTTTTTACAGGACACCGTTTGGTGGAGGGCGGAGACAGGCAAACACTATCGATGTAGCCGACGATTGGGGAGCCGGGGAAGCGGCGGGGCGGGGAAAGTTATTCTGGGCCCTAGTTAAAAAGGGATACACTGCCCTCCAAATGAAAATACAGCCCACCCCCTACTCTTTTTCCCCTTTTTTCTCCTGGGTGAAGGGCCCCCCTTTACCGTCCCCTACCTCGACTCCCCATTATCCCGGCCGTGAAGCATTCCTTTTTTCCTTTAAGTTTTAGGAGCGGGGGGAGAAGCAGGGGGATTTTTCGACAATCTGGGATCTTTGGGCAGTAGAGAGTTATGTCGGGGGCCGGGAGTAAGGGGGGTGTCATCGCTACCATGGTTTGAAAGCCCTGTGATCTATGAGTGACCAGACCAAAAGTGGCAAGGGTTCTCATTTTCATTGGGGAAATGGGAGCGCGCTTGCGTGTCGGCCCCCGTAAGTCGGTAGGTGGCTGGAAGTCATGGGGAGCAGTACAAGGGTTTGGGAGCCAAACGGCCCTGATTTTGACCCCCCACTTTTTCGTCCCAAAAAAAATAGCGGCACGGGCTCACTGGGCAGCGGGGGGGTCAGTCGTCATGCGAGCTTTGGGGGTAATCAACCTACTCGGCGGTGTGCTATTTTTTTTACGAGAACCAGAAGGGTTGAAAAAAACATATTTTGTACCCTTTCTTTGGGGGGAAAAGTAAAGCGTGACCGGGGGCCCTTTTACTTTTGGGGTTTTTCCACAGCCGTAAAACTTTCAACATCATGCAGGGTCACCAAAAAAACGTGTTTAAAGGGGCCCCGTGGGGGCCCATTCCTTCCCAACGCAGCAGAACCCCATAGCCCCCCCCCCCCTTCACCATTTCGGGCATTTTAAATTTTCCTTTCACCCCACCCCCTTCCGGGGGAAGACAAACTCCCTGTCTTTTAAACGGCCCCATTTTTCCCTTTTTTCCCGGGTCCCGAAAATTTTTCCTTTTTATTTTTTTTCCTTTTTTCCACTCCCCTTTCCCGCTTTTTTTCGTTCACCTTTTAAGGAAAACGACCCAAAGGCGACCCATAGGGTTTCCTAGCCAACCCTAATTTGCAGAAGTGCCCCAAAGGCTTTGTCCCCAAATTGGGGTTTACGGGCATCCCCCCATTTTTTCAAGGGGGGGCTCTGCACCTTTTAAAAGAACTGGTCAGGGAAATTTGGCTTCACTTTTTGGCCTTTGTAACGCCCTGGGTTTTAAGGCTCCCCCTGAACCCCCCGGCAAGCGGTGGAAACCCGCCCACGCCGGGGAAACCCGGGTTAAGTAGGCCCCCGGTTTTTTCACAAACCCCTTTGAAAGGGAAGGGAACTTTTCTGGCGGGGGGGAAATTTCCTACCGGGGTTCGTTTAACCCCTGGCAAAGTTTTGCGGGGGGAGCCAAAGGAAACAGCGAGGTACGGGATAAAAAAGGACAAAATTTCGTAGTAAAAAGGTCGGGCCCAAAGAGGTGGGGGGGGGCAGGGGGCAGAAGTTTTGGGGGGGTCAGGTAACGTAGCAAAAAGGTGGGGTAACGGGGGCAGACGGGAACTGAAAACAGGGGGAAAATTGATGAACAGGAAAAAATATTTTAAAACGGGGGAAAAATTTTTGGGAACGGGGGAAATTGATGAAAAAAGGAAAAAAATTATAAAAAAAGGGGGGAAATTTAAATTAAAACCCTTGGGTTAAAAAGGAAAAAATTTAATTAAACCCCTTTTTTAACAAAAAAGGGGCCCAATGCCCCCAAATTCCCCCCAAGAACAGGGGGAAATTTTTTAAAACAGGGGGTTTTGAAAAAAAACCATTAAAAATTTCTACCCCCCCAATTTCCCGGTTTTTCCCCCCGGGGCAAACCGGTCCCCCCGGGGGGGAAAAATGCCAACCCTTGGTTTGTTTCAATTTCTCCCCACCCTCTGCAAAAATTTCTAAAAAGGGCCATAAATTTTTGCTGGCACTTCCCCCTTTTCTTCCCACCCCCAAAGGGCACACCTACCTTAAGCCAGTGGAAAAACCCGGCCTCCCCCCAAAAATGGCTGATAAAAGGACGGGGGGAAATTTTCCAAAGCCCCCCAAAACTTTGGGAACGACTTTTATAAATTTAAAAGGAAGGCTATGGAAAAAAAGGGATGACCCAAGGGACAGGAGTACACCCCCGGGGAGAAATTTTTAAATGTTGGCCAGTGGCGGGCTCATGCGTAAATACCTCCCAAATTTGCCCGGGCCCCCTTTTCAGGGAAAACATGTTTTTTGTCAGTGGGCCGGGGATTCGGATAAATAAGCCCTTTCCCATGTTTTCATGTTGTACGGACAGGGGAAAGGGACCCCCTGGCCCCCCCCCCCGGAAAATGGCAATAGGCACGCCTTTACGGGGTTTTTAAGTATCCCATTTTCCCGGCCCCCCCGGGGGGAGGTCCCCCTTTTCCCAAGCCCACCGGGGTCGTCCCCCGCCCCTACCGGGATTTTTTTTTCCCCCGGGGGATACGATTACCAGGCCCAAAATTTTGTTGGCCGGGCGGGGAAAAGGCCTTGGGTCAAAGGAGGCCTTTCCCCCCGGGGAAAATTACCCCCCCCAAATTCTATTTCCCCTTATCCCCCCGAAAACCTAAATAACCCCATTTTCCCCTAATGCCTAAAAAAAAAAAACGGGGGCTTTTTAACCTTTCCAAAACCCCCAAACCACCAAAAGGCCCCCCCAAAACCCCCCTTTCAAAAACTGGACACCTAGAAAAATTTCCCTCAAACTTTCCAAAACCCTTTTTTTCACTTTTCAAGAACCCCAAAAAGGTGTTTCCAAACATGCTTTTCCAAACCCCCCGAATCGGGTTGAAATTTTTTCCCCCCCCCAGGGGGGGCCTCCAAAAGGGCTCCTTTTTTTAAACTTTCTGAATTTGGGGACAAAACGTTTTCCCTTTCCCTTCATACTAAAGAAGTTTTTACAAAGCCATTTTTTTTGCAGAAAATTTGCTTTTGCTTCTTTTTTGTTTCCCCCTCCCTTCCCAAGTTTTTTCCCTTAAAAAAAATTTCAATCAAAAAAAGGGCCCAACAGAATTGCAAAATAAGCCCCTTTAAACTTTCCCCCTTGTAGTTATGGTCTCCTTAAATTTTTAAATTTCCTTACGCTGCATTTGAAAAAAACGGTTTTAAAGCAGAAACTGGATTAAAACCCAAACCAGGGTTTATACTTCTGGGGGTTTTTTGGATCGTCCTGCTGTCCTCCATAAGGGTTTTTTTTTTTTTGGGTATCAAAGGGCTGACCGCTCCCCAAAAAAACCCACCCCTTGCCACTCCCCCACACCCAATTTTTGCCAAAAGGGGGGGAATGTCTGCCCCACCATTCTTTTCCAAAAGTAGCTGCTGACTGTCTTAAATTGTTCGTCCTCCCCCTTTGTTTTATTGAAAATTGAGCCCAAAACCACATACATTTTTCCCTGGTTTGGGGTCCCCAAAAGGGGGACAGAGGCGGGTTGGGGACGGGTGGGGGCAGGAATTTTTTGGGGGCCCACTCCAGGGGGCATTGTAAAAGGCCTGCCACTTTTCCTAAACATGCTGTTCGTTAAAAAAATTTCAAACTTTTTTTTTAATGAAAAATATCTGTATATGAAAAATTTTACACCCCCCTTTGGAAATTTGGGACTCCCAAATGAACCCACTAACGGCTTTGGGGAAAACCCCTTTGGGTATAAATTGCGCTCCCCAAATGGCAAGAAAAAATTTACTTGTAGTGCCGTTAAAAAAAAAACTGGGGAAAAAAACGAAAAAAAAGCCCAAACAGGCTTAAAAAAACCCTTGGAAATTTTAAATTTCGCTTCAGAAATTTACCAGGAAAAAATTAAAAAGTATGTTGGTGAAAAAAAAGGGCCCTTTTTTTTTACGGACTAAAAAACGCAGAAACACAGCTTAATTAACCATCAGATATAAATTATGCTTTCGGAAAAAATTTTTTTTCTTTGGCATTGAAAAAATTTAGGGTTTTTTTTACTGACTCAAAAGCGAAACACGCTTAATTAAACCCTTTGGATTTTAAAAATTTTGCTACATAAAAAACCCGGGAAAAATTTTGTCTTTGGTGTTTAAAAACACCCTTTATTTAAAAGCTACAATGCAAAAAACCCGGGTTAAATTTAAACCCTTGGATAATTTAAAATTTCGCAAAAAAAATGGGGCAGCAAAAAATTAACTTGTTTTGGGGGCGTTTTTAAAAACGTTTAAATTTTTTGTCCAGAAAAAAAAACCCCTTTTAAACCCTTTTCTTAAAAAACACAAAATCCACCCCGGAAAAATTTTCCCTTTCGTTAAAAAAAGATTTTTTTACTGACTACAATGGCCCCAAAAAGCTTAAATTTAAAACCATTGGGATTAAAAATTAAAAGCCCAAGGAAAAATTTTATCTTTGCCGTTTGAAAAAAAAATGTTTTTTTTTTTTACTGAACCCACAAAAACAGAAAAAAACACTTTAAATTTAACCCCCTTCGGATATAAATTTTTTGCTACAAGGGAAACACCCGGGAAAAAAATTTATTTTTTTTGGGGTTGAAAAAACCAAACCCTTTTTTTTACTGAAATTTCAAATAGCACAAACAGGCTTAAGTAAACCCCCTTGGATATAAATTGCGCAAAAAAAATGAGCAGCAAAAAATTAACTGTATGTGGATTGTAAAAACACTGTTTCTTTTACTGAATACAACAGCAAAAACAGGCTTAGATAACCCTTGGAAATTCCCAATGTGCTCTAGAACTGACCAATACATTAAAATGTATAATCAGCTAAATTTGGACGCACACTGGACTTCAATTCCAATACCCCACAAAATCAATATTAGAACGGAAGAGGAGCAGTATCTGAGAAAAGCTGTGACACCCCCCCAAAAATCGCTGTATAAAAGTAATTTCTTTTGTGTGAGATCTCAGCTACTGCAGCTGCAGCAGCTACAGCACGGCAAAGAGAGAGGAGTGTGAACTGCCAGGGTCGCGTCCGGACTTATATATTGCGGTGACGTCACAGAATCTCGCCGGTCTCTGATTGGCTTCATCTCTGCACATGTCATTGAGGATGTTCCTTTCTTCCTCCCAATTCTTTTACTCCATTTTAACGCCATGTGCTTGTGGCCATTTTATCAATTAAAAACACACTTCGTTCCCGCGAATTACCCCAACCTTCGACTTCGTTCAGAACCGAAGTTTTCCTGAAATTATAAACAAAGTCCACTTCGTTAGAATCAATTCGCCCATCTCTAATTGAGAGCCAATGGAGTCTGGACAGAAACTACTGGGATATGTGGAAGTTTAATGCGTAATGGCCTGTTGAAAAGAGTAGTTGCTGGTGGCATTTCTATAGTGGCTCTGTACTGTCTAATGAAACTGTATAATTCTTGTTGTAAATATGTATGTTCCATAGTAGAAACCCTAAGAGTTTTGTTGATTGATTGCATGAAGCATTCCACTTCGCCATTGGCCAGAAGCCAGTAAGGAGTTATTTTTCTGTGCATGAAGCCAAGATAACTTGCAGAAAGCTGAAAGTCTGCACTATTGAAAGGTGGTCCATTGTCGGTCTTTACTGTTTTAGTTATGCAAAAGGCAGAGAAGATCTTGCTCAATTTTGGTATAACAGCTCTTGCAGAATGTCACGGGTGCTCCTGCGACCCTCGCCCGGGTCGCAGGCCCACCCGTGTTCCTCCGTCGAGCGACGCAGCTGCCTGCATGTCGGGCAACGGGCGCACTCGCTCTACCGGCCGGGTCCCTGCTTACTTACCCGACCACGCTCCTGACGAAGCTTCTGTCTCACGGCGCACGCGCCCCCGCCGCCTCGGACGCGCGCGCCATCTCTGTTAGATTTAAAGGCCACGCACCGAAATTGGGTATTGCCGGTCGCTGCCCTTATTTAACCTGCCCCTTCCTGATTTGCTTGCCAGATCTTTAGTGCCTCACCGCCCACTGAGAAAGCGTTCCTTGTGTCTTGTTCTGTTTACCGTGTACCGTACCGTTTTCCTCCGTCCCTCGACCATGAACCATTGCCGCCTGTCCTTACCTTCCTGCCTGTCCCCGACTACGTCTACGCTTTATGATTTTGTACCACGCTACACCTCGGCTGCCTCCGCAAGCAGGTCACGTCAGGGGTAGCTACTCCCGCCGCAGCAAGTCCATCCCGCTTTGCGGTGGGCTCTAGTGAGAACTGGGACCTACTTAGATTCTGCTCCATGGTGTGGCTTATACCATCGCTTGCGGTGATCCAGAGGATTCACTACTGTTGCCCGTGACACAGAAGTAATGGAAACAGACTCAATTACTGGAAACCTAGAAAAATAATCTATGACAACCAGCAAATAGGAATGATCTGGTAAAGTGCAGAAATCAACGCTAACAACCGTCCATGGCCTTTCAAATTTTTTAAAGGGAAAATAATACAATTAACCCCTTAAAAGTGTGCTCCCACCATGCTGTTTTACAGAGCCTGCTCATTACAATCAGCTTCAGGCTCCCACTTCCTGAGTAGGCTGGGGGTTGTTCTATAGCAGTGATTGGCTCTGCTATTCTTTGTTGAGCCCGCTAGAGGGACATTGCTAATAGAAGGGTTTAAACAATGGGGCAGAAGGCTACAGAGCTCAGAAAGAGTTACAGTTTATCAGTAGACTAGATAAACAAGCTCCTGTGTTGCTGATAATACACAGCCAGGAGTAACATCACCATGGTCAGTCAGGGCAACTGAAGCAATAAGAGCAGAGAGAGATGGTTGGCATCCTAGGGATGCTTGTGCAAACAAGCAGAAGATAAGATCTTCTCTAGCTATGAAAGAAAGCAAAATCAGAACAGCAATATATCTGATTATAGACTTTATTTATCTTTCCCTAAAATTTTGAAGCTAATCGTTGCATTGAGAATACCTCTTTAATGACCAGTGCCAAAATTGCTTTATTAACCAGCTAAACTTTTTTTGTT
This sequence comes from Phyllomedusa bahiana, assembly GCA_025379985.1. NCBI lineage: Eukaryota > Metazoa > Chordata > Amphibia > Anura > Hylidae > Phyllomedusa > Phyllomedusa bahiana. The sequence continues at coordinate 44,811 of JAODAL010021494.1, read as the reverse complement.
TTTTCTGCATTTCAGCAGTCAGAACATTTTAATTTTTCAGTTACAGGCTTTACGGGCTTTTTTTCATGGGGGAAAAAAGTTTTTTTTTATTTTATTTTTATTTTATTATTATTATTTTTTATTTTTTTTATAAAGGCCTTTGATTCCGGGGGCGCTGTACATTCGGGGGGTTTCCATACATAACATAAGTAAAAGAGTAAAATGATAAGTAAATAAATGAAAATTTGGCAAACAGAGGCCCCCTCCCCGCGAGGGAAAATAATTTACAAGGGGGGGAAAGAGACAAAAGGTGGGGGCAGCCCTTTTGTGGGGATGTATTTGCCCAGCAAGGTTAGTGTGGTTTTAGGCAAGCCTAAAAAGGGTTTTCAGATTGTTTTTGGGGGCGGGGTTGAAAGTGGGGAGAGTTGATGTGTTGGGGCAGTGATTTCCAAGGGGGGGGAACCCCCGGGAATTTGGAGAGGGTTGTGTGAGGAGAAAAAAAGGGGGGAGGCAAAAAAGGGCCCTTTGTGGGACAGAGTTTGTGGGAGAGTTTTTGTTTTGGGGCCCGAGTGAATGGGGGGTAGGGGTAGGGAACCCTTAGGTTTAGGGTTAGTACTTGAAATGAATTTCGGGGAAAGGGGAACCCCTTTGGGGGAAATTGGGCCAAGGGGGAGGTGGGGGAATATAGGAGAGAGGTGGAAAAAGGGGCCCAGCAGATTTTTGGGATGGTTAAAGGGGGGGTGTCAAGTGTCATAGTTGAGGAATGAGCGGATGCGAGGATGTTTTTAGGGTGGAGGCGGCAGGCGGGTTGGGTATAGTTGGGGGATACATATACAGAGTATTTGTTGGGCCTTTTTTAAAATTTATTTTTTTCACTTTTATCTTTCCACTAAATGCCCTTTAAAAATTTAAATTTCTGCGGGTTTTATCATGGTAAGGGGAAATCCCTGATATGTGTGTGTTTTTGCATGTTCGTGTGCACAATATTTTTTATTTTATTTATTTACTTTAGAAAAATTTTTTTTTTTTTTAACTTTTTTTTTATACCCTAAAGGGGATAAATATTTTAAAATTTTTCCATCACTTCTAATGTATTTATCCCCTCTCCCGTTTGTTGATACACTCGCTGTTAGGGAAAGCCCCTTTGTGCCAAAAAATTCGGGCCTTACTACCCAGACCCTGGTCCCCAGGACTAACTGTCAAGTTTTTTTTTCCCATCCCATTGGTGATAAAAACCCCAAGTGACCCAACCCGGTAGGGAGTCCCTTTTTTAAAATTTCCCCCCAGTTTGGGACCCCCGCAAAAAGGGCCCCCGGGGGGCCCGTCCGCGCACCGGTCATGAAGGGCCGGCCCTTACCTGCCGGCCCGGCCCCTGCTGTGACTATGCAAGGGGCCGGCGGGGGGTGGCCGGCGGCAGCACGGAGGGGGGGGGAAACCTGCCAGGAGGGGGAGCCGGGCGGGAGAAAGGTAAGTGATTGATTTTTTTTTTTTTTTTTAAAATCCCTCCGGGGGGGCCCCGGGTACAAAAGGGGGGCCACTGGCTGGGGGGGGGGCTGGTACTAGGGGGGAATTTGGCAAAGGGGGGGGGCCTGGCTCCTAGGGGGGAAGGGAAAGGGGGGGGCCCTGGCTACTAGGGGGGGGGACATGTTGGGGAAGGGGGCCCTGGCAATAGGGGGGGCCAGGGCTGGGGGGCCCGGGCAATTGGGGGGGACCTGGGCCAAGGGGGGGCCCTGGTTACGGGGGGGACCTGGCTAAGGGGGCCCCGGGTACAGGGGGGGGACACTGCAAAGGGAAAGGGCCCTGTCTATGGGGGGGGGGGGGGGGGAACGGGGGGGCCTGGCAAAGGGGGGGAGGTACGGGGGCCCTGGGGGCCCCTTTAAATATGGGGGGACTGGTTTTAATGGGGGCCCTGGCCCCTATGAGGGGGACACGGCTAAGGGGGGCCCTAGCAATAGGGGGGGACACGGGCCCAAAAGGGGGGGCCCGGGCTCCTAGGGGGGAACAGGCTAAGGGGGGCCCGGCTAAATAGGGGGACAGGGCAAAGGGGGGGCCCGGGCCCTACTAGGGGGGGCCACTGGCAAAGGGGGGGCCCCTGGAATTTGGGGGGGACCCCGGAAAGGGGGGGCCCTGGCTCTATGGGGGGGCAGGGCCCTAAGGGGGTTTGGGTACTATGGGGGACAGGGCTGGGGGGCCCCTGGCTCCAAAGGGGGGGGACATGGCGGGGGGCCCCCCTGGTCCTTGGGGGGAAAAGGCCCTAAGGGGGGGTCTGGTTTACTTTTGGGGGGACTGGAAAGGGGGGGTTTGGATGCAAGGGGGCCCCCGGCTATTTTGGGGGGGGCCACTGGCAAAAGGGGGGCCCTGGTGCTAGGGGGGGGACACTGGCAAAGGGGGGCCTGGTTTTGGGGGGCCGGGTTTAAAGGGGGGCCCTGGTATATGAGAAAAAGGAAAGGGGGGGGCTTGGTACAGGGGGACACTGGCAAAGGGGGGCCTACCCTCTTTGGGGGGAGGGTTTAAGGGGGGGCCCGGGGCATATTGGGGGAACGGGGCAAAGGGGGGGGCCCTTCTACTAGGGGGGGACACGGAAAAGGGGGGGCCTGGTACTTTTGGGGGGACCCGGGCCAAGGGGGGGGCCCTAGTACGGGGGGGGAAACGGGTTTAAAGGGGGGGGGCCCCGGCACTTTTGGGGGGACATTTCCCTTAAGGGGGGCCCTGGATACTAGGGGGGGACACGGGAAAAAGGGGGGGGCCCCCTGGCTACTGGGGGGGGGCCCAGGGGTTTAAGGGGGGGCTCTGGTACTAGGGGGGGACCCCGGCAAAGGGGGGGCCTGGTACTTTGGGGGGACTGGAAAAGGGGGGCCCTGGCTATTGGGGGGGACCTGGCAAAGAGGGTTTGGGTACTATGGGGGGGACAGGGGTTAAAGGGGGCCCAGCTATTTTGGGGGGGGAGGGTTAAGGGGGGGGCCCCTTTGGCATAGGGGGGGGACACTGGAAAAGGGGGGGCCCCTTTGGATCAAAGGGGGGAAAATGGAAAAGGGGGGCCCCTGGCTACTATGGGGGGGGCATGGCAAAGGGGGCGGGGGTTTACTATGGGGGGACCTTGCAAAGGGGGGGCCCTGGTTTCCGGGGGGGGGACACTGGAAAGGGGGGGTGGAACTATGGGGGGGAAGGGTGGGGGGCCCCCTGGTACTATGGGGGGGGAACTGGCTAAGGGGGCCCCCGGGTTGAAAGGGGGGGCCCCTGGCTATTTTGGGGGGGGGGACATGGTTTAAGGGGGGGGGGGCGGCTCCTCGGGGGGGAAACTTTGGCAAAGGGGGGCTTGGTTTAACAAAAGGGGGGCATGGCAAAGGGGGGCTCTGGCTCCTGGGGGGGCCACTGGCAAAAGGGGGGCTCGGGCTACTAGGGGGGGGGGGAAATGGGTTTAAGGGGGGCCCCGGCCCTAAAAGGGGGGGCCACTGGTGGGGGGGGTTTGGCTCTAGGGGGGGACAGTGGCTTGGGGGGCTCGGGCAAACTATGGGGGGGACCTGGCAAAGGGGGGTTTTGGCTATTATGGGGGGGGGCCCTGGCTGGGGGGGGCCTGGCTACTGGGGGGACACTGGCAAAGGGGGGCCCTGGCAACAAAGGGGGGCCATGGCAAAAGGGGGGCCCCTGGTTGTTTAGGGCGGGACATGGTTTAAGGGGGGGCCCTGGTTTAACTAGGGGGGGACACGGGAAAGGGGGGGTTTGGGTTTAAAAGGGGGACCCTGGCTGGGGGGGCTCTGGCTATAGGGGGACATTTGGAAAGGGGGGGGCCCGGGTTTCGGGGTGGGGGGAAGGGCTAAGGGGGACCTGGCAAACGGGGGGCCTGGCTATTGGGGGGACACTGGTTAAAAAGGGGGGGCCCTGGCTATAGGGGCATGGAAAAAAAGGGGGGGCCCGGCTCCCGGGGGGGGCTGGAACTGGGGGGGGGACTGGCTACAAAGGGGGGGCCCTCGGGGCCGGGGGGGGGGGGCTTGGCTACTGGGGGGGGGGCTCGGGTACGGGGGGGACACACTGTCCCGGGGGGGGGCTCTGAAAAAGGGGGGGCCCCGCTCAAGGGGGGGGTGGTAGGGGGGGGTTTGCCTGGGCAAAAAGAGGGGCCCTGGCTTTTGGGGGGGGCCCTGGCTACAAGGGGGGGGCCCTGGTCCTACAGGGGGCCCGGGCCCACCCCCAGGGGGGGGCCCTGGCAACCAAACGGGGGGGCCCTGACTACCTACATGGGGAGCCCTGGCCCCTCCCTGGGGGGCCCCGGGTTAACATGGGGCCCTGCCTAAAAGGGGGGGCCCCTGGTTTCCCTACAGGGGACCCTGGCAAAAAAAAGGGGGCCCGATACCTCCCGGGGGGCCCCGGACTCCTACATGGGGGGCCCCCCGCAACCTATAGGGGGGCCCAAACTCCCAAGGGGCCCTGACTCCCTCCCGGGGGGCCCTCACTACGGGGGGGGTTTTGGGGCCCCTACGGGGGGCCCTGAAACCAAGGGGGTTTGGTCCCTTTCAGGGGGCCCCTGATAAAAGGGGGGTTTTCTGGTCCCTGGGGGGGGCCCTGATCAAGGGGGTTTTTGGCTACCTGGGGGGGCCCCTTGATAAGGGGGGGTTTGGGGTACCTACGGGGCCCCCGGACTCCCGGGGGCCCCCTTTGGCTACCAAAACCACAAAGGGGCCCCTGACACCTAACAGTAGAAAAAAGGGGGGCCCAATTTCCAACATCCAAAAAGGGGGCCCCAAACCCCCTGTAAACTACCAAAAAGAGCCCCCTAATCCCTGAAATAGTACCAAGGGGGGTCCCAAACCTTTCTTGCACCCTTTTAAAAGGGGACCCAAAACTCCTCCCAGTTACTTACGGGGGAAAACCCCTAAACACCTAAACTTTGGGGATCCCCCCCTCCCCTACACCCAAAATAAGGGGGGTCCACCCCTAACTGTGGGCCTATCACTTGCAAAACCGGGGGCCCTTGCTTATCTATTGGGGGGTTTTTTACCTACCCCCCGGGTGGCTGGTTTACCCACCCAACCCCCTGGGGTTTGGCCCTAGCAACTTACCCCAGGGGGGTCCCCCCCCCAAAAATAGGGGCCTATCTTTTAAACTGGGGCCCTCTCCCCCCCCCCAAAATTGGGATACGGGTTGGGTACCCCTCCCACCCCGGGGTTTTTGTAAAGGGGTTTGGGAATGGGTTAAAGAAGGGGGAAAATTGGGATTTAAATTTTTTGTGTGAAAATTTGCAAGGATGAGTTGGGGGGGAAAGTAAACCCTGGCGGTGTGGAACGATTGCAAAAGAGAAGGGTTGGGAAGACTCATGAGAGGGAAAAAACGACCCCCCCCAAGGAAAACGTCTTGGTGAGCCCCTGAATAAAAGGGTTATTTTTTTAATTGAAAATGTGTGGTGCCTTTTGGCCCGGTGCCCTGACCTCTTTTTATTTTTTTAAGGCGGGGGGTTTGTGGATTTTCCCTGAGGGGGGTTGACTCTATGTGGCAGTGTTGTGGTTATATGGGGCTGGTGCTGACCCCTATGTGGTCTTTAGGGCCCGGTTTTTTGTGGTTTTATACCTGAGCTTTTGTTGACCTCTATGGGGCCTTTTTAAGGGGGTTGTAGGTTTCACCTGAGGGGTGTCTGCCCTCTATGTGGTCTCTATTTGATGGTTTGTAGGTTTCTGAGTGGTGGTGACCTCAAAGGGGTTTCTCTATATGGTGGGTTGAAAGTTTTCCCCTGAGTGGTGTTGACCCTAGGTGGTTTTATTGGGGTTTTTGTATTTTAAACCCTGAGGGTGTCTGACCTCTGTGGTCCCTATTGGCGGGGGAATTGTGGGTTTTTCCCTGAGCGGGTTTGTTGCCCTTCTGGGGTTTCCCCTATGGCGGGTTTTGTAGGTTAAACCTGAGCGGGGGTTGCCGCAAAATGGGGTCTCTATTTTTGAAAAGTTATTTGGCCCCGGGGTAAAGTGGCAGCGAATTTTGCCCTGATTGTAAGAGGGGGGGAAAACCCCCGGGCCCCCCTTGAAAAGGGTTTCCACCTTTTCTTTTTGCTGGTTTTATTTTAAAAGGTGGTGGGGTTTCGTGACCAAGGGAAAAGGGAGGGGGAAATTTTATGTGGGTGGTGGGGGATTTTTTAATTTTGGGTGGGGGGGGGGAAAATTGTTGTGGTGGGGGGGGGAAGGGAAATGGAGTACTTGCCCTGTGTCAATGATATGTTAGCCTGACAAAGGGTGTAAATACTTTACTACAAAAAAAAAGTTTTTTTGCACACTGTATTATGTGGTAAAATGGGCGCATTTATGTCTGAGAGGCCGGTAATATTTTCATGTACAGTAGGGTGGGCCCCCGAGATCATTTCCCCTGTGGGCCCAAGACCCCCCAGTCCGACACTGGCGATGCCTTTAAGAAAAGGCTAAGTTTTGAGAACGCGGTAGGGATTTTAACACAGTAATGTTTTTTTGTTTCCGGTTTGTTTAACTTGAAAACACTATTTTATTTCTTCCCATCTTTAAATTGAAAGCTTAAGATTTGTAACACATGAATTTTACACATCAAATCAAATTTCTGTGCAACACAAAATCTAATAAAGATCCTGTAGCGTCAATAGCAAAAGTAAAGTTTATTAAAGTTGAAAGCATTGTTTACCAAAGTTATAAAGGCATTATCTGAGAATTGCCAAGCTCTACAAATTCCCAGCTGCAATTATTTAAAATATCACATTCCAAGAGCCCGGACAATAATTGATTTATAGAAATGTGAGATCAGGGATCAAGAAAATATTTTCTAGTGAGTAAAGTAAAATCAATAATCATTTTTTAATAATTATATATTTTTAGAATTATTTACAGAGAAATGTTTTCTCATTTGTTTTTTTAATAAATGAAAATTGCAGGAATTATTACATCTCATAATTTCTTTGTGCAGTAATCATTCCCAAATGTATGAGAGCAAGGGCACAAGTTGACAATAGTAATAAACTATTTTATTGAAATGAGGATTTTATAGCAGTTACATACAGTAGAAAAAAATAAGTATTTGATACACTGGCGATTTTACACTGGCATTTTTATTTTCCCAATGATAAGGCCAACTACCTTTAAAATAATACTATGGTAATCTAAATTTAAAAGTTATTTGCTTTATCTGGATAAAGAGAGTACTGAGACGGGACTCAGAGATAGTGTATCAAGCACTACAACTGTTTAATAGAAAGCAAAACAAACAGTATTAGTATTTCAGACATCACTTCACCTGTGAAATGTGTTCCTTTATCGGATTCAATTATCTCAGGTACTCCATACCAACTTATTACCTCACACATCAGTTTCTTGACTGTAGCTCTTGCAGTGGCATAGGCCATCCTGAAAAGAGATCAATACACACAAACACATACTCATATACCTCTACTTTTGGCAGCTCTATGTAACCGATCTGCACTCGCTGAAATGGATAGGCTTTACCATGTGTTTTTGTGGAACCGTTGAGGTTTTCCTGGATATACCTAGTCATTGCACCCGACACACTTGGTGTATACCACACTTTTGTAATACTGTCTATCATGCCTTGTTTTGACAAATGAGTCTGTCCATGTAAGGCTTGCACCATTAAGGGGTACAGTGCCCTAGGTAACACAGTTCGAGTTTCTACCATTTGTAGTCCATCAAGAGTAGTCCATGCATCTGCTGTAGTCCAGGCCTCTCTTTCTTCTGCATCTGCTTGCTGCTGAAAAGTCTTTAAGGCCTCGGGTGTCACTGAGTCACTGCAAACCAATATAGCTTCTGTAGTCGTCTTTGTTGTCACATGCCATGGCTGCTTGGCGGCCTCCTTTGCGGCCTTGTCTGCCTTGCGGTTTTCTCACGCTTTTGGTGTTTAATCTCAAGTATGCGCTTTAACTTTAATGAGTGCAGCTTTGGAGGGGAGTAGTAAGGTTTGCACCTGTCAGTTTATAGTTTCATAATTTTTTATGACTTTACCTGTGGAAGTAAGGAAACCCCGAGCTTTCCAGATAGGACCATAATCATGGGTTACCACAAAGGCATACATTGAGCCTGTATAGACAGTTACCGTTTTAGCTTCTACCAATCTACATGCCTCAATGACAGCTATCAGTTCCCCCTCCTGCGCCGATACATGAGGGGGAAGTGACTCTGCCTTATTACCTTCATGAACCATCTACAAAAAAACTCAAAATCAGGGTTAGCCAAAGGGACTTCTATAACATGTTGAAAACCTGATTTTTCCTCTTCCATCAGGGAGACACAATCATGATCAAAATGCACATCAGGGTGTTGTTCCAAATACTCTGCATATAAGCTTGTCTCCTCCCCTCCCCCTTCACTACTTCCCCCATCCTCATTTTGAATCAGCCGATTCAATGGGCAAAAGAGTGGCAGGATACAAAGCTGTACAGTGTTAGAGAGTGACATTTGGTGGCATGAGGAGGGCACATTGCAACCACAACTGGTAGGCCATGGATAGATGTTTGGGTTGTACTGAATGTCATGATGAGTGTAGATGGTAACATGGTAATTCAGAATGATTTCAGGGGCTGTGTCAAGCATTAGTGTTACTGCGGTCACTGCTCATACACAGGAAGGGGACCTCTGGCCACACAGTCAAGTCTGGTTGAGCAATAGGCCACCGGTCTCTGTTTGCAGCCGTGAGTCAAGACTGCATTAGTGTAGCCTGCAAACTCCATGCAGTAGAGCCTTAAGGGGAGCTTGTAATTAAGAAGGCCCAATGCAGGAGATGTCATGATCGTTAGTTTGAGATAGTAAAACTATCCACTGCCTCAGGGGTGAGGGAAAAAGGAGGAGAGCATAAACAATCATAAAAGGCCTGCATTTGTGCTGAGGCATTCCTTATCCAAAGCCAGCAAAAGGAGACAAGACCTAAAAAGATACGAAGCTGTTTCAACCCTTTTGGAATCTGAAGAGACTGAATTGCCTGAACATGCTCAGGTGTAAGGTGGCTTAAGCAATTTTGATCAAAAATGTGAACTCAGAACCTCAAAAAATGTTCATGTATCCTAGATAGCAGAAATGCTTTTTCAAAAATTCCTATTTCCCCTTTGATAGTTTCTTTAGTTGATTGTGTGCTACTGTTTTTGGAACGTCCTTTTAGTAGGGTGCATGGTTTGAAAACTTTTCCCCTCCAAATGGACTTCCTCCCTTAAATTCCTAGGGTATCCATCTTGAAGTATATTTACTTAGGAGGTGTAAGAGAAGTCCAGATCCCTTCTTCTCGGTTCTTGTATAACACCCAGAGCACAAAAATACGGAAAACCACACATCCAAAAATTGCAACAAAAATATTGATGGGAGATATGCCATACCATAGTATAATTCTTCTGCACTAAATAATATGGCATTGCACTAACAGGCGAGGACCTATACGACACCCGCGCTCCAACACATGCAGAGGAAACTCAGGGAGGACAAAGGATAAGTAAGATAAGCTTCTTACCTGCAGTGATGCGTTTTTGGCCTCGTCTGTCCTTCCCGATATCCTTACACAGTAAGTCGTGGCACAGGTATCTCCTTCACCGATGTAGTAGCCATGCTCACCCCCGAGTGATGCCAGTTTGATAAGGCCAACTGACTTTAAAATAATACTATGGTAATCCAAATTGAAAAGTTATTTGCTTTATCCAGATAAGAGAGTACTGACACAGGACTCAGAGATAGTGTATCAAGCACTACAACTGTTTAATAGAAAGCAAAACAAACAGACTTAAACATATTACATCGGCAAATTTCCAAATAGCTCCCATCTTTGCAGTTAGCTTCTCAACAGTCATATCTTATCCTTGAAAATGAAACCAACAACATCCTAGGCATCCCAAATGCATTTCTTCGTATCTAACCTTGAGCTTCAAACCAGAGAGGCTTTGACTGTGAGTAAACAAGGAACTGAAAGTTTCATTGTTAAAAAAAAAAATAATTTTTTTTTGAGCTGTGTGAAAACCTTAGTAAGTTACAAAGGATAACATGGCTGAACCTTTGATACGTATGGGAGAGCTGACATTTCCCTGCTACCTAATCCCTATCACCACCTACAAAAAATGGAGAGGTTTAATTTTTATTGTAGGCACACTTCAATTGTGAGATACAGAATCTAAAAGAAATCCAGAAAATCACGTTGTATGATTTTTAAATAAGTAATTAGCATGTTATTGCATGAAATAAGAATTTGATACAATAGAAAAACAGAACTTAATATTTGGTAGAGAAATCTTGGTTTGGAATTACAGAGGCCAGACATTTCCTGTAGTTCTTAACTAAGTTTGCACACACTGCAGCAGGGATTTTACCCCACTCATCCAAACACATCTTCTGCAGATCTTTCAGTTTTCTTGGCTGTCGCTGGGCTGCATTAAGTTTTAGCTCCCTCCAGTCCAGGACCTTGAAATGCTTCCTAAAGAGCCATTCCTTAGATTCCCTTGCTGTGTGTTTCAGATCATTGTCATACTGGAAGATCCAGTCACGACCCATCATCATAACTAATGTGGGAAGGAGGTTGTTGGCCAAAATCTTGTGATACATGGCCCTATCCATCCTCCCTTCAATACAATGCAGTCGTCTTGTCCCCTTTCCAGAGAAACACCCCCAAAGAATGATGACTCCACCACCATGCTTTACAGTTGGGACAGTGTTCTTGGGGATGTACTCATCCTTCTTCTTCCTCCAAACATGGCGAGTAGAGTTTATACCAAAAAGTTCTATTTTTTCTCATCTGACCACATTAGCTTCTCCCATGCCTCATCTGAAACATCCAGATGTTTATTGGTGAACTTCAAATGGACCTGGACATTTGCTGGTGTGAACAGAGGGACCTTGCGTGCCCTGCAGGATTTTAATCTAGTGGAAATCTTTGAGGCTGTGGTCCCAGCTTTATTCAGTCCATTTACCTGGTCCTTACCAACTAATTTGTGTAAAAGTAATTTATTATATCAAAATATTTGTAGAAAAATGGAAAAATATTTTTTTTTCTTCCTTATACTGTGCCTCACCTTTTCATGGATTGTGTGTGGGGCTGCTGCTCAAATCCATTAAATAGAATAGGGCGAAACTGCAATAACCCTTACTGCTGCAGAAATTTTTGTTCCTCCCACCTTCCAAGAACCATAAAATGTTTAAATGTATGAGGGCTTGTTTTTTTGTGGGTCCAGATCTACATTTTAATGCTAGTATTAACTGTACTTGGAAACCAAAAGAAATACTTCTTTTTGATTTTTCTATCTATGGACCTCAGGGAGGGCATGTTTTTGATCCCTAGATCACTTTTTATTTTTGGGGATGTGAAGTGACTAAAAAATAACCCTCAATTTGGCACTGGAATTTTTTTCTATGAAGTTCTCCGCATGGGATGAATAATATTACAATTTAACAGACACAACTATACCAATCATGTTTACCTTTAAAACTTTTTATTATTTTATTTGTCAAGTGGCAAGGGGATATTTTTTATACTTTTAAAACTTTTTGTGTACATACACATTTAATAATATATTATAGTGTACAATAATGGCTCTCCTATTACACTTTGTCTATGGCAGGGTGTATAATAAAAGTACTAATATGGCAACTATAAAGTCCTTTTTTTAAGCCCCAGCTGCCATGGCTATCGGTATAGTTGTCAGCCAGTGATATAGTCATGGAGGAAGAAGGGGCCGATCCAGAACAGCTTTTTTTTTTTAATCCCATAGATGTTAAGTTTGCCTTTACCATAGCATCCAAGGAATCTAAACCCCAGAATCAGAATTTTCACCAATTACAGCCACTGAAGGCAGGTGTCTGTTGTAACTAACAGCAGTTAACTACCGGGCAAGGAGCAGGCTCAGCAAGTAAGCCTGTTACATATATCCTTACCAATGCAATGCCATGCCATGCCATATATATATATATACACATCGGTAACCTGTAAACCTGTGGCCATGTTTGTTTTTTATTAACACTACACACCAGAGGTGTCAAACTGCGGCCCCCTAGCTGTTGGGAAACTACAACTCCCATCATGTCAACTGTTATAGATTACACAAATGCATGATGGGAGTTGTAGTTTCCCAACAGCTGGAGGGCCGCAGTTTGACACCCATGCTATACACCTTCTTGAACTTCATGAAGTCTCACTCCACAGATATATCTGGTCTTAGATGACCAAAGAATATTCATATAAGAATTTTATAACTTAGACAATCAAAAAAAAAATTTCAATTGTTTTTAAGAAGTCCATAGTAGAGATAATTGAATTATTCAAATAAGTGGTTTCTTATTACAGACATAAATTTGTCATATGAATGACAAGCTATAGCTAAAGTCCATACTTAGACTTCAATTGTCTTGTTTGGCTCATGTCTAGTTTTATTTCCGTGCAAACACATTTTTGTTTCACTGTTTACATGTTGGATAAAATAAAACCTATTTCTAAATTTCTGATAAACATTATATAATGTATTATGATTATTTAATTGAATTTAACTAAATTAAAAAAAATGCACAGTTCCTGATTACTTTAAAGTAAATGAGTCTAGACTTTTATATTTCTCTCAGAGAGTCTAAAAACTGACACTTTGGTGTAGCCCTGCTGCATATGTGTAGTTACATCATAGGCTGGGCTCGACAGCTTTCATTATAAAGAGGAAGTTAGCAAATGAGATATGGGATGGACAATGGATGACATGGTCGCAGTATGTGAAGAAAATGACATTGGTAGAGCAGAGTACAATATATGTTATCATTCTGAAATTATACGTGCTAAAAAAAAATTTCAATATACTATATTTGTATTTGACAACAGAAAGAGAGAACAGATAGATGCAAAAGTATATAGTAATAATACAACAATATAGAGAATGGAAATAATTACTACTAAACCTTTAATAAATAAGTACACAATAAAAATAAGCGGAGCTACAAAGGCGCGATGATGGCTTAAAACATATACAAAGTCGTAAGACCACGCAAAACACAAGTATCAGAGATGTGGAATCCTTATGCCAAATATGTGCAGTGATACAAGAGAATACAGGGGCAGCTGACACTATAACACCCATCAGCACCAAGGCCTGCAAGTATCCTATAGCCTAACCTGGGGGAGCACGTCCAAAAAGTACTACCACCAACTGGAACCTTTCCCTACAAAATCTGAGCCCCTTACACCCTACAAAGATTAATAGACTGTGGCCATGGACCATTCTCCTTATTGTTGTATTGTTTATTGTGGATTCTACCTTGTTGATAGTGACAGTCCTTGGTCACAAATCGTTATTTTGTTGTAAATGTCCATAGTAATGTCAGAATGTCAAAAAAAGAAATACATTACAATGCAAAGGCAATCTTGTTGGTAATATCAAAGGGTTAAAACTGATGTATGATAGAAGATTCATCAAATTAAGAACCAAGAATAGAGGTCGACTTCAAGATAAAACAATTACAATATATAATAACTAAACTAGATAACTAATAACCTATCTGCATAGGTGAGACACATCATATAAAAGAACACCAAAAGTTATCAAAGATATATAGATACATAAAGGGAACAGACGCATTAATGAAATTACTCTTTTGAGAGATGAAGAGGAGAAATAGCCATTCATCTGATTTCAAGCTACCCAAAGTCCTATGTCAACTGTAAGATACCATGAAGTAAATCAGTATTATACAATATTATATACGGTAACTTGAGAAAATTCTGAATAACATATTTCCACTTAATAAAAACGCTTTTGTATTTTTTAACTTGTTTTTTTCTGACTCAAACCTATCCATATTAATATAATTTTTCACTTTGTAGATTACTTTAAAGGGTGAAGGAATAGAGGATAGAGGCCAATTAAATAAAGGACTACGCTTAACTGTGAATAAAAGAAAAAACATGAGTTAACCTAACATGTTTCACCAGAGATTAGAAAAAAAAATGTAATAGCAGAGATTGTGGTAAATTGGAAGTATGAAAGTCTAATTTGTCATGTGAAAGCTGAATAATATGTTCCCAGAAGGTCTCAGTGGTGCTACAACTCCATATTTCTTAGGGTTAATCCTATCGCATCACAGACTCTTTTCCTAAGAAAGGTTGTTAAGTACAGATAGTCCAGAAAGTTCAATTGAGGAAATGTATATATTGTGAGATGTTCTTAAAAAAGTATATAACATTTTTTATTTGGTTGCAGCAGGTGAGACAAAGTCATAATGTTATTTCATTCTATTGCCACATCCAGAATCAATTTGTAAATCACTTTTGGAGGAATTTAGGAAAACAAGATACCATATATACTCGAGTATAAGCCGAGTTTTTCAGCACAAAAAATGTGCGACTCCTCAGGGAGCGCATATAACTGAATGCCGAGTAGCTGACAGCGTCCGGGCACTGTGGTGGCCCAGGCGCTGTCGGCGATCTCTTCACTTGTATGCGACTCCTCCAGAGCGCATACAAGTGAAGAGATACCACTGCGGTGCAAAGAGCGAGCGCTCCCTGCTCCGCAGTGGACTCCGGGCGGCCGCAGACTCGCGGCTGTCCGGAATTTCCGGCACAGGCAGTGTGTGTCATCATGCTGCGTGCACGGCCTGATGACATCACCCTGCCTGTGCCGAGAAGACGGAGGAGAGCTCGCGGGAGACGGAGCAGCAGGGAGCGAGGTAAGTGTTTGTTTTTTGTTTTAAAACCCTGCCTATACCTGCCTATAACCTGCTTAGGGGGACCTATACCTGCCTATACCCTGCCTATGAGGACATATAGCTGCCTATACCGACCTATACCTGCCTATAACCCTGCCTATGGGGGCAATTACCTGCCTATAGCCTGCCTATGGGGACATATAGCTGCCTATAACCTGCCTAGGGTGACCTGTACCTGCCTATAGCCTGTCTATGAGGAACTATACCTGCCTATAACCTGCCTAGGGGGACATATACCTGCCTATACCCTGCCTATGAGGCCCTTTTAAACGACCTATCCCGGGCCTTTAAAAACCCTCCCTTGGGGGCAATTAACGGGCCTATAGCCTCCCTATGGGGGACATATACCCTGCCTATACCAGCTAAAACCTGCCTAGGGGGGGACATTAAAAGGGCCTATACATGCCTAAAAACCTGTTATGGGGGCATTAAACTGCCTATACCACCCAAATATCTCCCTATGGGGGACATTAAACTTCCTTTTTTCGCCTATATCTGCCTATGGGGGACTTTAAAAACTGCCTAGTAATGTTATTGGTATCTTTTTTTTTTTTTAAAATTAAAAAAGTAGCCGCTGCATTTTACCCCCCTAGGTTATACTGAGTCAATAGGTTTTCCCCGGTTTTTTTGGGGAAAAAAGGTAGGTGTCTCGGTTTTATCGGGTCGGCTTATACCCCGGGGGTAAAAAAAGGGTCATGGGTTTTTACTTTTTTGGGAAATTTAGAATTTACATTTGTCCTATAAATCTTCCAAATGGCCATAATGTCACATAACAGGAGACTAGCTCAGAGACTTCCAGAGCTAAAAATTTGGTGTGCAGTAGAGCACCAACAAACTAAGGGCAGAACATGCTAGAATCCAGTCAAATAACGACGTGTCATTCTGTACCATTTAGCCAAAATGTGTCTCAAGATATTTTCTAAATTGTAGGAAGGTTTATGATTTCCTGCGCCCTAAAAAAATTTAGTGTTGAGCGATTGCGTTGGCTTCGGATCGATGGGATAGTGAAAAGTGGGGCCGCATCGAAAAGGTTTTTTCGATAGTGAGGTCGATATGAGGATGCCCATTAAAAGTCTAGGGAGGCAAAAAACACCTTCATTTTTTTCCCCAAAAACAAGGCTGGAAAAAGGGAAAAAATTTAAAACATCCACAACGTCAAATGGATACGTGTTACATCTTAGGAAAACCCCCTTTTTAGGTTAAAAAGTAACAGAAAAAAGTCACGACCTTTAAATTTTCCCCTGTCTTGTACCACAGCCTGCCCCTTAAAAACCCTGCTTTAACCCACAAATTGAAAAGTCCAAAAGGCAGTATGTTTTGGGAACAATCATCTTATTTAAAACTGGACTTTTGAATATCCCTGTCCGGGGCCCACGAAGACCCCCAAAACCCTGCATAAACCCCCACTTTAAAAAGTGCCGGAAAAAAAGGGGGTTTTTAAACCCCCCATTTTATTTTCACTGGCATTAAATATCCCTGTCCTGGGCCAAAAGCGGGGACCCGGGGCCCGGAGTTCGTGGGGGGCGGTGAGGGGCCCGGCTGGCGTCCGAAATCTTTTAAAAGCAGGTTAAAACCCCTGATGACGCAAGCAACGAAAACGGTGTGCTGAAGCGGGGGGAGTCCCGGAAGGGGAAAGTGTGAGAACTCCAGCCCCCTCAGTCCCCAAAAGTCAATCCCGGGTTAGCGCTTGCCCCTCCCTTTATGGTGGGGACCAATTTGAGCTTCACTTGGAAATACTGGGGGGTTAACGCCCCTGTTCCCCCCCGGGTGCCCTTTTTTTGGGCATTTTTTTTTTTTTTTTAAAAAAAAACGTGCTGGGAAAAATTGGCCCTCTGTACTTTTTTCTCTGCCCGTGCCCCAATATTTCCATGTCCGGGGGAAAAACCTCCCATCTGGTAAATTTTTTCCGGGTACCCCCTTTGGGTACAATTAGAGGATTTTTTTAAAGCTATTTTGTACATGCAAGTTTTTTAGATTTTAAATTCTAAAAAACACTTTTTTAAAAATAGGGGGAACCCCACCATGTCTTTTTTTTCCTCTTTTTTTCTTTGGTTTTTAAAAGGGGTTGTTTTCAAACAGGGATTGTTTGCTAGGGAAAAGATCTTGAAATTTACATGTCATTTTGCAAAATGTGTCCATTAAAAAAGTTTTCCTTCCCTTTTCCCGGTTTCGGGACAGCACCATCCCCCTTAAAGGCCACTCTTGCAATTGTGAAAAACCCCAAAAAGGGGGTTTTTGTTAGAAAAAAAAATTTTTTAGAAATGGGCCCTGTAGTATAGCTGCATGTCACAAAAAAAATGCCCCCAAAAATTAAAGGGCCTGACCCTGAGCCATTTTGGGGACAATTTTTGAAGAAAAATTTTTGTTAGGAAACAACATTTTTTAGAATAGGCCTTAGTATGGCTTTTTCACAGAAAAATCCCCCGAAAAATTCAAAGCATAAACCTTTTAGCCATTTGGACAATTGTAAAGAAAAAATGTCTTTTAGAAACAACTTTTTTTTTTTATAATAGGACCTGTAGTATTGCTGCATTTAAAAGCAAAAGCCCCAAAAAATTCAAAGCATGCCCCTTGAGCCACTTTGGAAAATTTTTAAAGGGGAAAAATGTTGTTAGAAACAACATTTTTTTTTTTAATAGGCCCTTTTGATTGCTGCTTTTCAAAGAAAAATTTCCCCCCAAAAAAAAAAGGGCATGCCACTTGAGCCCTTTGGCCCAATTTTTAAAGGAACAAATTTTGTTAGAAGAAAAAATTTTTTGGGAATAGGCCCTGTAGTAAAAGCTGCATTTCAAAGCAGAAATGCCCCAAAAAAATTAAAAAAAGTGACTTTCGGGCCCCCTTTTAAAAAAATTTGGGGGAAAAATCCCACTTAGAAGCCACATTTCTTTTTCCAAATGGCCCAGATTATTGCTGTATTCAAAGCTACATGCCCCCAAAAAATTAAAAAATATGACTTCTAGCCACTATTAAAAATTGTGGGGAAAAAAGCCACTTAGAAGCCACTTTTTCTTTTTCCCAATGGCCCATAATTATAGCCTGTATCTCAAAGCAACATGCCCTAAAAAACTTTTGGGACAATGCAAAAAAACTTTAAAATTGTGGAAATTTGGAATACGGTGTTGTCATAAAAACCTTTCTGTTTTTACGTCTCATCACAGAAAAAACCAGCCAAAATAAAACTGTTGGGAAAAGAGAAAAAAAATTTTGCAGTAAGAAATGATCATTTTAAAAAAAAGTTTTCAAGAGGCCCAATTTCTTTTTGGGGAAAAGGAATGTGAAGTAGACGGGGGAAAACTAATCGGTGCCTGGAAATTTGGGGGCCAACAACATATCAGGATGCATGCCTGATTCATTTTGTTTGGAAAGTCAAACAAAATCCACATTATCTGTGGAAAACCGGATGGTTTGTCTGAAATTTGACCCCTCCACCCTGGCTGAAGGCCCGTCAGATTTTGACGCTGGCTGTGGGCAGGCCCAAACACCTTAGGCGTGTGGGGGCCAGCTGGGGCCATTCGCCCATTTTGGATCCCCAAAAAAAGTCTTTTGGGGCCCGGAAAACACATGAAAAAAACTCGGGGTTGAGACGCAGATTTTTGTGCCCCATGATTTTAAAACTAAATTCTCTGTGTTTTGGATGTGTCCCCTGCTTTTGATGTGTTGGGGGAGGTGGTAAACAAAGTTTCCCAAAGGTCCCCATTAGGCTTCCCCCCAACCTTGCCTGCTGCTGCCGCTACCCCTTTACTTGGCACCTACTGCTGTCACGTCGTGATGTTGTTCCCCCGTAAATTTTGGGGGGAAACCGGTGAAGCAGTTTGAAAAGATGTTTTCCAGTTGATCAATCAGAAAAGGTCTCCTTTTCCTGCATTTTACTCTTTTTTGGGTGGGGGGAAAAGGAAAAGTGTGAGTTTTTGTTTTGAAACCGGGGACCCAGGGGGGGGGCCCACCCATTTAATGTTGTTCATTTTGATGGCCTTAATGCGGGGGATCATGTTGGAGGAAATGGAGCATTCCCAAACCTCATGTGAGAGTGGAGCCTTTTATTTTTCCCCAAAACTCTTTGGGGGGGGGCAAATAGCAAAAATGGGTCTTCCCCATCTTCCCCCCTCCGCCCCCAAAATTTTGGGCCAACCTCTTTCCCCGGCAGGGAGTCAGGTAAATCGGTGTCTTGGAATAAACCCCCTCCTCCTCCTCCGCTGCCCCCGGGAACTTTAACAAACCCTGACGTGCCTGAGATGATGCACCCGGAGATGATGCGCCACCTTGCACTAGCTCTGGACCCGAAACCCCTGGGAAGAAAACCCAGAAATTTTTGAAACTGTGGGCCTTGTGGATTTGACGGAGAGAAAGGGGTCCGTGGCCCCCCCCTCTGTGTCCGTTCCTCCTCCGTCGCTGGGGGGACTGTTGTTTCAGAGTGTCCAACCCATCATTCCAGAACTAAGATCACCACAATTTTCATGCTGACAAGGGCATTGTCCCCACTGACCATTTTTGGGGGCTTCTTCAAAAATGGCAAGGGGTGGTTTCCGAGCTCTTTCCCTGCCCCCAAATCTCGGTGGGTTTTAAAAACCCCAGGTCCGTTTCCCCTTTTTGTCAGGCCATGTGTCATTTTTTTTCTGCGGGGGGGTGGCATTTCGCTGCTGCCACAATGCTGGGCATGTGGAGGGTGGATTTCCGCGTGTTGCCACGTCAACAATGGACGGTTGGGGGGGCCGAGCTGACGCGGGAACGCAGCCAGGGGGCGAAGCAGGGTGCGAACGGCGGAAGTGCGAACTCAGACCTCGGCCTTCTTCAGAAAGGGGTCCCAAGGGCCCGGGTAGCCCCTTTTTGTTTTTTGGGGGCGAAAAAGGTTCCTGACAAGTGCCAGGCAAGGGACGTGGGTCCAAACCACCCATCTTAAGGGGGGCCAGCAGATTTCGCCCGTTATCGCAAAACCCTCTTGCCCCGGCCCCAAGGTTTCTTGGTCAACCCCGGGCCCGGCCTCGGGCTGTTGGTTAGAGCCCTCCCCAGCTCCTGACCTGTGTGTGGACCGGGCTCCAAGGCGAATAAATTTTAACCCCGGCCTGGTGTCCCCTGGGCACGTGAGCCCCCAGAGGACCTTGGGGGGAAAGAGCCCCCGCACCCCCCTGCGGTTTTTAAGGGGCGGGGGGGCGCCCCAGCCTGAGAGCCCCCGTCAACCCCCCAGCATCCCCCCATCTTCACCCCCTGAGCTGTCACAGGGATTTAGCGGTTGGCCTGCTTACTAGTCCCTGTGTCGGTGGTGAGATGGACTTTTCCCCGGCAAAGATGCAGACAACGCGCTTGAAATTTTAGAAAGACACGTGGTGGGCCCCGGGCAGGACGGGTTTTTTTGGCAAAGAAATTGCCGGGGTCGGCTCTGGTTAAATTGGGGGGAGGCGGGGGGCCCTGACGTGGCGGAAACCATCTGTGTCCACCAGACGGGGAAAAGGGAAAATTTCCAAGGCCCCAAAAACCTTTGGGAAAGCCGGCATTTGGCTTTTTGGGTTTTTGGGTGGGGTTTGGGGGTTTAAAATGTTTCTTTGCTCCCCAAAAATGGAAGACAGAAGGCTGGCTGCCCCAGGGTGGCCCCTGTTCGGCGTGCAGGTCGTCAAACTGGGGGGAAGGGAAAGGGGGGGGTGGGTCTCTGGTGGTGCGGTGGTACTCGGGGGGGTGGAGGCTGAAGCGGGGGTGATCCCTGATCATACTCTGAGGACATGGGGAGCTGAGGAACGCTTTGGGGGTGGCGGAAGAGGGGAACAGGGGGAGCAGAGGGGGGGTGACAGTGGGTTTGGGTCCCCGGCGTCGGTCTGCCTTTTTTGGGCCCAAATGTTCCCCCCCCTTTCAAAATCATCCCCTTTGCTGATGTGGGGCTTGAATGTTGGTTTGGGGGTTTAACCCCTTTAAGGGGTTTTTGCCCTTTCTTATTCTTTTACGGCAAAGGCGGATATGACATCGTGGGGGGAATAGAGGCTTTCTAAAGAAGGGCCCCGGGTTGAGAGGTTCCCGGACCTTTTTGCGGCGAAAGCGAGGAGCGGGGTTTGCGGGTGACCGTGGCTGGCGGAAATTTATATCAGCGGACTTCTTTCGACCGCCCTCCCCCCCTTTTTGGGCGGGAAACCCTATTGACCCCCTACCCCATCGTCTTCCCCCTTGTCCCCTGATGAAAAAGGGGCCCCGCAAGCAAATTCTGCGGGAAAGCCAGGATGGGGTCCCCCAAAAATCCCTCATCCAAATTAAAACATCCTTTAACACAGGTGACTTTGGGCGTCTGACTTTCTGCATCCAGAAAACTTTCGGGTACAAGCAAGGGGCACTGCAAGGGTTTTCCGGGCCGCCCGGGATTTTTGCCGAATTGACCGGCTTCCTTAAACCCCCTCTTTATGGAAAACCCGTTAAATGGGCGTCAGGCAGACTAAACATCCTTTTTGATCTTTTTTAAAATGCCCTTTTGATCCCCCAAAAACATTTTGTCATCCCAAAAGGTCTTCAGAAAATGGTTTTTCCCCAGTGGTGGGTAACCCAAAGGGTTTTCATTTGGGTGCTTCAGTTGGACGGATTTCTGTGATTTCTGATGACGACATTTGTGGCCGTGCTGCGAGGACGAGGAGGTTTTTTAAAAAAAAAAAAAAAAAAAAAAATGCTTGATGCAGGGTTTCATTAACCAAGAGGGGCGATTGGCGAGTGTTGGTTTTTAGATTCAAAAGGGCGGGTGACCCGCGATGAAGGCCTGCCCGGTTTTCCGAAAATGACGATCCCCTGGCCCTGCGTGTTGTCGCCCGCAAGGAAGGAGCAAACCCTTTTCCCGTACCTCTCCTCCATGTTTCTACCCCCTCTTTGCTCACTTTCCCCCTGCCCTTTCGGGTCCGGGTTTGAAATATAAAAATTTGAGGAAAGGGATGGAAAAATTTTTTTTTAAAATCTTTTTATTTAAAAATCGGCAAATTTACAGTATTCTCAAACCCTCTAATTTAAAACAAAATTGTGGATTTTTAAAATTTAAAATGCAAAGGGGTCTTCAACAAAACGGACTGGGCAAAAAATCCAAAAAAACCCCGTTTGTTATGTTTTTGGGTTTAAAAAACGGTATTTTTTGCACCTTTAATTCACCTTGGTGAATTTTAGAATTTGTGTTTTAAGATTTACGTAGATGTTTCGTCAAGGAAAAATGCTGGGTGTGCCCAAAAAAAAAAAACACGTTAAAATGTTTATGTTTTCGTATAATAAAAGATACTTTTTGCACCTTTCAAATTTACCCGTGGTGAAAATAGAATTGGGTGTTTTAAAGGGTTTTGTAGATGCTGCTTTAAGAACCAAAGCGGGGGGCGCAAAATCAAAAAAAAGTAACTGTTATGTTTTTTTTTTTTTTTTAAAAAAAAAAGTATTTTTTGCACCCTTTTAAATTTACCCGTGGTGAAAAGAATTGCTGTTTTAAGATTTTCGTAGTTTTTGCGTAATGAACCCAATTTCTGGGTGTGCAAAAGTCAAAAAAAAAGTAATGTTATGTTTTTTTGGGAAATAAACGATATTTTTTGCACCCTTTTAATTTACCCGTGAGGAAAATAGAATTGCTGTTTTAAAATTTTCGTAGATGCTGCGTCCCTTTAAAATGCTGGGTGTGAAAAGTCAAAAAAAAAGTAAAATGTTTGTTTTGATATAAAAAAAGGTATTTTTTGACCTTTTTAATTCACCTGTGGGGAATATAGAAAGGGTGTTTTAAGATTTACTAGATGCTGCGTCAATGAAAAAATGGGTGGGGGCGCAAAAATCAAAAAAACGTAATTGTTAAGTTTTGATATAAAAAACGGAATTTTTTTCACCTTTCAAAATTTACCTGTGGTGAATATAAAAATTTCTGTTTTAAGATTTACGTAGTGCCCGGGGTCAAGAACAATGCTGGGTGCCGGGAAAAGTTTAAAAAAAAACGTAACTGTTATGTTTTGGTTTTAATTTAAAAAGGGATTTTTTTCCCCCTTTCCAATTTACCCGTGGTGAAAATTGAATTGCTGTTTTAAGATTTACGTAGAGCTGCGTCAATGAACAATGCTGGGTGCGCAAAAATCAAAAAACAAGGAAAAGTTATGTTTTGGTATAATAAAAAGATATTTTTTTTCACCTTTCTATTCACCTGTGTTTAATATAGAATTGCTGTTTTAAGATTTACTTTGATGCTGCTTAAATGAAAAATTTCGGGGTTTTGTGAAAAAAGTAAAAAAAAACACGAAAAACTGTTTTGTTTTGATATAATAAAGGGGTTATTTTTTTGAACCTTTCAATTAAACCTGTAGTAAATTTTTGAATTCTTTTTTAAAAATTTTCGTAAAATGCTCCCGTCAATGAACAAATGTGGGTGGGGCAAAAGTCAAACAAAACACTTTAAAACTGTGTGTTTTCGAAACGTTAAAACGGTATTTTTGGCAACAAAACAACCTGTGCTGACTACAAGATTGCTGGATTGTAATTTAACTGAAACCGTGGATATATCAAACAGTCCCCAAAAGGTTTGTAATGGGTAAAAATTGAAAACGAAACCTATTTTTTGGGGAAAAAATATACTGATAATAAAAGTGGGGTTTTGCAGCTAAAAAAAAGACCTGCAGTTAATAGAAATGGGTGTGTATTAAAAAATAAATTTCAGGCTGCCCAATTTCCAGGAAAAAATTTCCCAATACAAACTGCTAATAATAAAGATTTTTCCCATAAATGTCTACACTAAATTGGTGAACTTTTTCCGGGTGTTTTTAATAGATAGGGTTTAAACTGTGTTCGCCCGGGGGCCCCCCCCCCCCGCCCCCAACCGCCGTGAATTTTCAGCGGTGGGTTTGGCTGCTTTAAAATTTTCTTTTAAGAAACTAAAATAAAATCTTAAAATCTCAAAATCTAAAAAATTTGAAAGGATCACAGCTAAAAAAGTAGAGGTTTCTTGTGCAAAAAATAGACTAATTTCCCCTGAGCTTTTTGGGCCCAACAGGCAAAAGCGGGGTTTCCCTACCCCATGAGAAAAACTGAGAGACATGAGGCTGAAACGGGAAACGCGGGTTCTATTTTTAAAAACGGGGTTCATGTTTTTTTTTTCCAGCAAATCGCAACCCATCAAACCCCCAGTCATAAAGTCGCACAAAAACCCTCCCCTTCCCTCTATTTGTAATTGTTTTGCTGGCCGCCAAAATTACGGGAAAACCCGCCTAAAAAGGGCGATCTTAATAGATGATGCACAGTTTTTAAACCCTTTAAATTATCGTTTGTTTTCGGGAAAATTTTCGATCCCCATAAAAAACCTTTTCCCCGTTTTAAAACTTTGTAAAGATAAAAATCGCTAAACCCACTAGAAAAAACTTTAAATTTTTTTGTATAGAATTGTGAGGTCTTCTAGTCCCCCAAAAGGAAGTAAAGAAAAGGTTTGCAATCCCTTTTAAATTTATGCCCAAAATTTTTAATTAGTAGGGGAATTGTTTGCACTGGTTTGGGAAAGCTCATCATTCTCAAGAGATGACATAATGCCAATAGAGAGAAGGAAAAATTAGATCACTGCTGGAGATTTTGGGTAATCTTATTAATCATAGGAGAGTAGTTTAGGTTAAACAGAAGGAAGTGTGCATACCCTGGCACTCTACTCAGAAGTCCACTCAACAGTTAGACCTAGGTGGTGGTGAAGAGAGACGTTGTTGGTGGTGAGACATAAGAGTGATTAAACCCAGGAAGAGAGATGCCCCAGTTTTTATGCAGCTTTAGTAGAAGCTTAGGCAAATCAGGATTCCTGTAAATTTTAAAGGCCCTGAAAAAGTAAGGATCCTAGAAAACGGGGTTTCTTTTGGAAGGAGAGTTTAAAAAAAAAACCCTTTGATTTCCTGAAAAGAGGGGACAACTTCATTCTGAGCACTGGTATGACTTTAGTCAGCCCATTCTGAAATGTCAATGAGTGGGGGTTCGCCTTCTGAAAAATGTATTTGTAAAGAGACACCAGTGTTGTAGGAGCCTTGACAAAAATGAGTGTTGGTCCTAAAACTGTCCTCTGTGGAAGGCAGTTTTCTTCATCATCTATGAACTGTAAACTAGAGCTCAGCTGGCAGAGAGCTGGTCTACAGCAGCACTCTGATACAAAAAAAACCAGGCACTGGTTGCAAAAAGTACTTCTGGAGGTCCTTGGGAGAAAGTACTACCTTCTGCATTAGTTAGCAACGACTTAAAATTTTGTTACCACTGTTTTTTACGATACTGCTGCCTGTTCAAGGTGTACCTGCCAAGCATATGTGACTCTTTTTAGGAAATGAAATAAGTTAAAATTGCTGATGAACAATAGTGATTCATGTCCATGAAATTTACAACAAGGGAACAGGTCTCCAACATATATTTTTTCTTTGTCTAGTTTTCAAGTACAAAATGACAGTTTAATACTAAGCATCCCGTTTTATGGTTTTGTTTTGGGGGGGGTTTGTGTTTGTAGAGGTAAATAGGAGGGAATTTAAATAAGGGGGGGGAAAAAAGAATGGAAAATATTTGAGGGTTGGGGTGTGGGGGGGTATGGGAATGTGTGTAAAAGGTAAAAAAAGGGAGTGAAAAAGTAATGAGTGGGGAAGGGGGGGGGAGAAAGAAAAATATAGAAAATTTAAAGGATGGGGATGGGGATGTGGAATTAGTTCTAAAGTAGAAATTAATTTGAAAAATTTAGATAAGTATGCAGTGCCCTAAAATGTCCTTTACATAATATATTCCTATTTTGGGTTTTTTTACTCTAATTTTAAATATATGACCACACCACAATAGATAGCTTTCTATAAATTTTTTTGTGGAAAAAAAAAAAAAATCCCCCGAAAACAAGAAAAAAAAAAGTGCATCTTTAGGACAAAAATTAATATAAAGACGCTGTCTTATTTTCGGCGATAAACATGGGTATAGTGTCTTTTCCACTTTCTTGGCAATGCTAAAGCAACATTGTTTTACAAATTGTCAGGCTTAAATTATTTAGACTTTTGGCAGGCAGCTAAAAATTCAGCAGAAGCTAAGACTCGTAATTACAGCTCATTTTGTGGTTCTAAATGGAAGTATTTAAACAATCCTCTCAGGATTTCAGACTCCAGTGTTTGTTGTTGTTGTATATTTTTATAACATAAGCATAGCATATTGCATCATCAGCTTTACTGGGTACATTTCAAGTTATAGCAGTTTAGAATCACTAATAAACTTAATAATGTATATATCTGTGTTCAATTTTTCTGGACTAAATTTTTAAATATAGTTCTGATAAAACTTGAAGCTTTTTGGTGGAACCTACTGCATACTGTATCCAGTATGTGCAGTATATTTACGTATGACACGCTGACCATATCGTCCTCAAAAACTGAATGAGTATTTCTCTAACCATTATTTTCCTTATTGCTTGCTCTTGCTGTAGTGAGTGACTATGCTTTTCTCTGTTTGTAAAACTCACTTATTTTCAATACAAATGACAGTTAATAAAGACAGTGAAATTTGAGAAACTGTTGGGAATTCATTTTGTGAATATTCTAGGATCTACAGTACTTAGAATTTACTTACAACAAGTAAACATTTTATTGTTGTTTGTCTTGAGGTACATATCGCCCAACTATAAAAACTGATAATTCGGTCTGAACAGCTGCGGCATCTATATATATGAAATGACTATGTTTTGTTTATGTAGCTGGATGCAGGTTTTCGAACAAAAAACACATCTAAATATATGTGTATGCATGCAATATTAATGCGTCTGTGTGAATTTATTTATCCAACACAGCAGTACTTCCATTGTTAATTTAATGTATGGTGATGGATCTTCTAGGGTCACTGCGCGAGATGATAACTCCACATGCCAGGGGAGCAAGTCCTAAAGGCGAGCTCGACCCAGTAATTTCCACTAATAGCTTGCCACAAGGCGGAATGGACTTGGTTGCGGAGAACTTCCAGCAATGCGTAAAAAAGTTTTCTCGTGGAATTATTTAGGCGGGTTGTTATTGGGGGGGGGGGGGGGGGAGGGGGGGGGGAGGGGGGGGGGGGGGATGTGTGTGGGATATATTTAGTGAGGGTGCTTTTTTGTGTTAAATATAAATAGTGGGTATTTTAATTTTAGAGTGGATTATTATTTTTATATTATGCGAAGCGAGGGGGGGGGGGGGAGGTTGGGGGTTTTGTTTGAGGGGTTGTGGGGGGGGGGCGTAGGGTGTGGAGGGTTTTAGTTATTTATTAAAAATTTTATGAAGGGATGGTATGAATTGGAATTGTAGTTATATGGTGATGTAATGGTGTTAATTGGAGAAATGATATAATTGGTATGGATGGATGACAGTAAGTAATGGTTGTATTTTTATTGAATGTAAATTAGAGATTAAAATGTTTAGTGTTTTGTAGATTTATAATGGATTGTTATAATATTAGGATGGGAGTATTGTGTGATGTGTTTACAATTGTTTAGTTTGAAATTGTGGGAGAGGTTGGTAGGGAGGGGAGGGGGTTGTGGTGTGAAATTTAGATTGGGTTATTTGGTGTGGGTAATGAGAAAATGTGGGAGATTGGAAGGTGATATATTTATATGTTATATAGGGATTTTTATGATAGATGGTGTAAATTAGTTTTTGCGGCTCTGGTAATATGAGCGTGATGTAGACCGAAAATTATGGAATCTCCATTAGTTCTCATAAGAGAACTAATGCGATCAATCGCCGACTCTCCCTTAACGTGCGGAGTCGATAAGTGACATGTTAATTTACTTGTGCAAATCACGCACACGAGTCAATGACATG
This sequence comes from Phyllomedusa bahiana, assembly GCA_025379985.1. NCBI lineage: Eukaryota > Metazoa > Chordata > Amphibia > Anura > Hylidae > Phyllomedusa > Phyllomedusa bahiana. The sequence continues at coordinate 17,423 of JAODAL010021494.1, read as the reverse complement.
TTAATGGGCCAAGGCGGCTACGCCGCCTCCTCCCCCGCCGCACCACGGGAGTGCGCACATTATCAGCGGGCCAGCTTCCCCAAACACATACGACTGACTCGTCGGCGCATGCTAGTATCAGCCGCAGTACATCCTCGGTGTTGAACATCCAACCCTTAAAAGAATTGTTTTGATAACCTTTTCCAGCCTTGAGGAGGGCTTTAACAACTTTTTTTCTGAGATTCTCAGAAATGACCTTTGTTTGTGCCATAATATGCTTTCACAAATTTGAGTTATGAAGATCAGACTTTGATAGATCCCTGTTCTTTAAATAAAACAGATCAGTCATTCACATCTGATCATGTCAAATCGATTGACTGAAACACCACTTCACCTTCAATTTTGCTGTCAGCTCCTAAAGATTTAACTATACCCTTTTTCAGCTATCCACAAATGTGTGATATTGAATCATTTCCCTTAATAAATAATTACCAAGTGTAATATTTTTGACACATTTGTTTCTTTTGGTTCTTGTTATCTACTTTTAGCACGTGTGTGAAAATTTTATGTAATTTCTAGATATTTCAATTAGATAGAAGAATATCTTAGAAAATATATGTAAACGGTTCAACAGCATTTTAATCACACTGTACCGTCTTATTGGTGCATTTTTCAAATTTAACAGGAGCTGTGATGGATATGACAAAATCATTTATAATGGTTTTATCCTTTTAACTGGATAGAATAAATGGCAATGTTGCTATGGGCTTATTTATGGCCTAAAAGCAATGAATTCCTGTTTGTAGAACAGAACTATTGGAAGTGTGAACAGAGTCTAACACAGACTATTGATTTTTGTTTTATTCAACTGGTTATCCATTTTCCATTCTTTCTACTGTGAAAGTAGTAGAAGATTACATTATACTCACTTCTTACTTCACTCATATCCGTTGTATGATTGGAAACCTGAATTCATGCGCCTTGAGTACAGAACAGCAGGACTGCTTTTATTCTGTACTGAAAAGTCTTAAAACAGCGGTCTGCTTACTAGGCTTTTCATCCACCTCTCTTCTATTGTCATCTGTGCTCATGTATTCTTAAACACTGGATGGACAACTGTATAAGGGAAATGAAGGAAACCTCTACACTGAAAGGTGGCTAATTTATTAAAAATGCTATACTTCTGATAATCCTTGATTTGTTTCATAGCATTCAAGACAATAATGTCTTGAAAAATTTATTTACATAGATCATAGGGCAAATATGAAGCTGTATTGCAGGTAAACTGAATGATGACAAAAGTAGTTAATATAGTGAGTGGATTACAGCACCTAGAAAAATTAGCAACATTGAAATGTTTTTTGTTAAAACCTTTTGATCGGCTAGGCAGTCTATTGATAGCCAGGCATGATGAAAGGGAACTCTGGCCTATCCATTTTGAGTTACCGAGATTTCCCAGTGTACTCTAATCATAATCTTGGGGGAATGACTCTCAACTAGGAGATGGGCCAAATTCTGCAAAATCTCGATTTGCCAGACTTCAAGTCTTAATTATTCCGCCAAAATTTGTTTTGTCGCGAATTACTTTCGGGACAGAATCGCAGTTAAAAAACAGCTATTTCCAGGTGCACAGAAAGTAGCGCTACAGGGCTCATCGGAAGCAAAAAGAAAAAACAAAAGGGGGAGATGGAGATGGTTGAACTATGGAATACATGTGATAGGAGATTGGTGGTAAAATATCATAATAGACAGTTGGAAGTTCTGTTGGTAGATTCACCAGAGAGGGTTGAACATAACTATATGTAGACCATCTGATGGGCAAAAGTACAAACATGAGCAGGGACTTAACTGTTTGCGGTGCACCATGGGCCCTGTCATCACAACATCATGCAGTGTCACACCATACGATGTTCAGAATGTGGTTGAGTCCTTTTCCCACGTCTCCTACAGACTGTAATGCTCTATCCAGTAGCATGTCCTCCGCATTTTGCCATGGCCAGTCCATGGCATCACGCAGCCTCTGTCACGAAGACAACTCCCTGTCTTTTTCCGTCAATCATATCTGGTCCTACAAGATATCTCGCTGCTCCCTCGGCACTTCATGGTGGCCAGAGGAACGTGCCGGTTCATCCAGAGACGATTGCCAAGTAGACAGCAGTATCCATCTAGCCATCGGCTATGTGGGCAGAAGGCTGACCGTCTGGCTCCTGTCAAGTTGGTGGTATGGGGGTCTTTAATAGGGCGGTCTTGGTTGGGATGGTAAAAAAAAATCAACCATAGAAAAACCTAAGACCTACCTTCCTACGCTACGCAGTTCCTCTTGCCCTTTATCAATAGTGGTGGAACTCTGGGCACCATTCAACAGAGACTGTGCCAAGTGAACTGTTGAGATTGGGCATATCACTTCAGCCATTGTTTATACAGTAAAAAAATGAAAATAGTAAGAACACGGGTGAAGTGGCTCCTCTGACCACCACAAGTCGGTGGTAGGTCGGACACGCCGAGGACTTTTTCTGCGCAGGATCCTACAGGTCTATACGTCCCCTGGCGTGACATAGGCTTAGAGGTGGGCAGCAGAGGCGCAGGGTTCGAGGTAGAACAAACAAAAAAGAAATATATATACTATTTCTGCTAGAATCCGTAAGACGCAAACCATCATGAGTCAAAGGTCAGTGCTGACAGCATTCAGAGGCTAGGCGCTGAGATATCGAGGTCAGGTAATGTATGTCAGAAAAGGTCGGTACACGGGCAGACGGGAACATGATGAACGGGGAGAAATTGATGAACGAGGAATAAATATATTAAACAGGGGGAAAAGTATGTATGAACAGGGGGAACATTAATGAACAGGAATAAATATTATTTAACAGGGGAATTTATTTGAAGCCCAGCGGGGAAATGATGAAGCCAGTTGAATAAATATATTAACTAGGGGAAAACTGATAGAACAAGAATAAATAGTGATAACATGGAAATTGTGAACAGAGAAGGCCATTAATGTATATTTTGACATGATCCAAGTGGACAGTTAATTGAAAAATTAGATGATTCTCTTCTCCACTGGGCGAAACAGAATCTACATATCGAGGAGGAAAATGCTCAATCAAGGTTGTTTCAATTTTGTCTCAGATTACGACCCATTCTCTGCAAAGTACATTCTTAGACAAATGGCCAGGAAACTTTGCGATGGCACTTCAGCCGTTCTACACCACCAATCAGTCACCCTCGCTTACAAGCTACAGCGTGCATAAAAAAAAAAACAAAAAACAAAACACCCGTTCCCTTCCCCTAAACATCAACATAGGCTGCATATGTGATCGGGTTTCTCAACGGTGGGAATTCAGCCTCCATATGTTGGAATGACTCTATGACGCACGAGAAAAACGGCTATTACATGGTTTATTGATGATTCATAGCGACAGAGTACACCCGCCGCTGTGTAATTTTAATATTTGGCCATGTGGCAGCTTACATGACGTGAGCACCTGCCATTTGCTGCAGGGCCTTTCTATGCCGGACAGTGCGTTATTATGGCAGTCGCCATGGACTACAGGGGTGGGGTAAGAAAGGGGGGGATGAATAAAGCGTATGCATCTTCCACTGCTTCATGTTTGTCAGCGGACAGCCAGGTATGGATACACTGACCACACGCAAGCGATGCTCAATAGCCACGCCTAGGGCGTCGGGTTTCCTAAGTAGAGTCCCTGTTTTCCACCAAGAGCTCCGCCTGCAACACAGGCGGGGATGGACTTTGCTGCAGCGGGCGGGAGTCTACCAGGTCGCTAACGACCTGTTGCGGCAACGTAGTACTATCTGCGGTTGGCAGCGCCCCCCAAGGGGGCCGAGGGTGGGGGCAAAGCGAGGTACGCGAATCGTAAGACACAAACTCGAGTCAAAGGTCAGGCACAACCGAGGTCCATGGGGGAGGGCAGCGGCGGCATGATTCGAGGTGCAGGTAACTTTGAGTGACACGTAGCAAAAGGTCGGGTACATGGGGGCAGAACAGGAACTATGAATCCCAGGGGGGTAAATTGATAGAACAGAATAAATATATTAACGGGGGAAAGTATTTTGACAAGGGCAGGGGAAATTGATGAACAGGAATAACGATTATATATACATGAGGGGTTGAAAAATGATTTGAAGGCGTGAGAGGGAAATTGATGTACACAAATAGATAACAAGGGGAGGGCCTCCCGCTTTTTCACTCATTAACTGGTGAGGCGAAACCCCTTTATTCGGCTACCGTTAATAGGGGAGAGGCCTCCCTTTTTCGGCACCGTTCTAACAGGGAGGGCCTACCCCTTTTTTCCTACCATTAAACACAAGGAGCAGTCCATCAAATGTTTTTTTTTTTCTTTTTTTGGTTTTTTTATGTTTTATTTTCTTTTTTTTTTTTTTAGGTTCTCTTTTTTTTTTTGTGTGTTTTGGGAGGGGTTCTTTTTTTTTTCACACCTGTGAACCTAGGAGGCCTCCCCTTTCTTTTCACCGTTAGAACAGGGGTACGGGCCTCACGCTTTTTCCACTGTGTAACAGGGAGGGTCCTGCCCTTTTTTCTCCACGTTAAGCATTGAGGATGTGGGACCCCCTTCTTTTGTCCATCGCCGTTAACAGGGAGGTGCTCCCGCTCTTTTTCATTTCAAAGGCCTGTTTTTGCAGCTTTGTATTTGCTTCTTTATTGTTGCTGCCCAATTCCATGTTTTGTACTTGACATTTAAGCCAACAATTGGGCACTAGAATTGCAATAAATAAACACTCTAAAAACAATTCTTAGTTGTGGTCTCCTTCTCAGTTGCAATTCAGCAGATTACGCGTGGCATTGAACTAAACTGGTGTAATTTGGCAAACTGGATGTCAAACGCACCACGCTTCATAGACTTCATGAGTGTCTTTGATTGTTACTGCTGTCGCCTCCTAAACTGGTCTTGTGTATTGGCAGATGCTCTTAACAGTTCCTATCTCGCTGCAAAAACAAGCCTCGCTCCCATGCCACCTCCTCCCCCACATCAATACTGGCAAGTAAGCAGGGGGCGGGAGGGGGGGTGTCTTGGCCTGCACCTCGTTCGAGTTGCGGCAAGTAGGCTGCTGACCTGTCACTCAAATTGTGTCGTGAACGCTCAGAAGGCTGTAGTAGCTGAGCGCTGAGGCACCTAGACCCACATAGTAGAATGCTTCTGCCTGAAGGATCCCGATGTTGGACAGAGGGCGGGTGACGGACAGGTGAGGCCACTGACCCACTAGCCCTGGTCGCATGCAAACAAAGGGTTAGGCCAGCTCGACTACTTGCGTGAAGTTGTCAGATTTCATCTGGGTATGGAATGTGGATGACCTAAGCACGGCGAATCAGAACCATTGGGATATGCTGACACAAACACACGCGCATTAGATAATGACAGCGGCATGTTCTGACCTCACGCGAGTGAACCCCTGGCTGGACGTCCCGTTTGACTGTGCTTGTGATCTGTGCCTGCATACCCATGGAATGTTGGTGGCATCTGTCGCTACTCGCAGAGTGAATAGAGGCCTGCCACCTCTCTCGTCTGACATAGCTGTTTGTTCTAAAATGTACAGACTCTAGTTTAATGAAGATATCTGTATATGTATATAATCTAGCACACCCATGTATTTGACTCGCAAATGAACACACAGTAACAAGCTTGGGTAACACCTTGGATATAAATTGCGACTCCACAAATGGCGCATGCAGCGAAAAATGTACTTGTATGTTGGCCCGTTCATAAAAGACTGTGTATTTTACTGAGATATAAAAGCACAAGCGAGGCTAATTGACGTCTTTCGATATGAAACTTATGCTACAGAATTTCTTCTGTGCGGCGAGTGAAAAAAAAGCATTCTCTTTTACTGATACAACCGCAGAAAAATACTTATTAACGTCCTTTGGGATGTAAATTGCGCATAAAGAATGTGCTTGCCTAAACAAATTACCAGGCTTCGGTCTATGGGCGTGTTAAAACGGTGTGTGTATTTTATGAAGAGGCACAACAACAGAAAAACTCGTATTAACTCTTCGGATTAATGAAATTATGCTCAGGCAAACATTTCTTCTTTGTGCGATAATAAACTCCCGTTCTTTTCTAAGTGAGCGGCTGAACAACAGCGAGAACAACCTAATTAAGCCCTGGATCTAATTGGTTGCGCATCAGAAATGAGCAACCAACAAATCTAAGTGGTATTTGGATTGTAAAAACGGCTGTTTCCTTAAAGCGATGAATACAAGCATGCAACAGCTTAGGATAGACCTTTGGATATTCCCAAATGTGTTCAAGAACTTGAGGCAGCATAGCATTAAAATGATAACTGTCAGCTGTGAGTTTCGGAGCTGGCACGACAATGACACTTCAATTCCGAATATCCACCTAAAATCAGAATTAGAATTGTAAGAGAATCGAGATCTCTGTAAGACAAGACTGTGACACCCCCAAAAATCGTGTGAATAAAGTTAGTTATTTGAGTATGTAGGATATCATGAGGCAGCAGGCAGGGGTCTTGCGCCTACACAGCAGCAGTTGAAAGCAGTCGTGGGACTGTCCGAGCATCCAGCGCCCGATTATATAGGTCGCGGGTGACGTCATCAGAATCCTCAGCCCCCGGTCTCTGATTGGGCTTCATTTTCTGCAGCATGTCATCGTATGCTATCGCTCTTTCCTGTCCTCCTAGACTTCTTGCCTGCATGTAATGACCAAGTGCTCTGAGCAGCCATTTTATCAACATCGAAAAACACACGCTTGTTCCCCGCAACAACTCACCCAAACTTCCGACTTCGTTCAGAATCAAAAGTTTCACATGAAATTCTAAATGAAATTCCACTTCGTTAGAATCAATCCCATCTCTATTGTAATATTATCCCTTTTCATGGGACACACACTGAAAATATGCACACTTTTGAGTACTAATGTAACGAGGGTAGATGCAGATGTACAGTCTTTAATACTAATAGACTTAAAAATTGGCTGTGCCGCTCAAAAGAACTCAATGTCTAAATCAGCTTGCAACAGAAGTGAATATCCCTTAAGTAAAGAATCGGCAAATTGTGGGCCCAAACTCCCTCAATATTTGTATGGCGGCAGCATTATTTTCACAGAAACCTAGGCGGCTCATGGACAATACTAAAAATCCCTAGTACAGTGGGTTCCCCCAACGCGGCGCAGCCCGCTGACGGCACCCGGCCATATAGGCGGCAAGCCCTGTCCGTCCGCTGCGCCGCTACACCTGATGCTCTACGGCCGCTCGCTATCTTTCTAGTCCGGGGCGGCGGCTATTCTGTCTGTGCATCAGCCAGCTGTATTACCAAGGCCTCCCATCCGGTGGGACCCCTCACCCCACCCCGTCATGCCCCCTGACCAAGGGGGGTCCACCGCCCCCCCACCCCCTCACCTCCAGCCCCCCCCGTCCCCACCCAACAACCACATATCCCCACCCTGCCCTCCCCCCCCCCCCCTCACACCGCCCCCCCACCGCCACTCCACGTCACCACTTACCACCCTCCCACACAGCCCGCCCCAACCCACAAGGGGGAGGGGGGGGGGGAATCCGGCAGCAGATAGCAGCTGCACACATCGAGCGTTCACTGTCATGCATTACAAAGAAAGCAGTAAGGTGCGGTGCAAGTTACCGTCAGCTTTACCTCTCGCTGTAGTATTGGCAGCCTCACACTGAGGGCTTCCGCAATCACTGGCAGGTCGATAGCGGCGGCAGGGAGTGCGTGATGAGCATGATAGTCAGCAACACCGTCCGGTGTGCGGCCAAGGCTCGCTGTATTTTCTGTTTGTGGGCACTGCTGGAGAGGAGGACAATCGGCCAAAGGATGCCGTGAAAGGTGATGTGACTATTACTTTTTTTTTTTTTTTTCTTAAGATCTTCTCGCGGCCCCGCCCCGCCACGCCCTGGCTGGCCTTACTGGGGCTACTTACATCATCACTTACTTTAAACTGGGGGTCAGCTATCTATCGAGCTACTAGCTGGGACGCAGCTATTACATACATTAGCTAGCTGGGCGGCAGACTTATCATCACTACTACTGGGGAGCAGCTATCATCACTAGTTACTGGGGGACAGTTAATATCTATAACAAATTTTAAATCTTACAACGACGTGTTGGGGTAGTACTATCACTACATATTCTGAGGGGGCAGCTTATCATACTTACTAACTGGGTGGGCAGCAATGATCACTAGATCGGGCAGTTGTTATCTTCACTAGGCTAATTGTTTGGGGGCGGGCTAGGCTATCATCACTACTGGGGGGCAGCTATCATCACTACTACTGGGGGTGGCTAGATATCATCACTACACTACTGGGGGGGCAGCGATCATCGACTAGCTACTCTGGGGCAGCTATCATCACTACATGACTGGGGGGGGCTAGACTATCATCACTACTGGGGGAAGTCGATTCACTACATCACCGGGGGCAGGGCTATCATCATACTACTGGGGGGACAGCTTATGATCACTACTGGGGGCAGTTATCCACTTACTAATCTGTGGGGCGCTATCATCAATACTACTGGGGGCAGCTATCATTCACTACTACTGGGGGCTTGCTATCATCAACTACTGGTAGGGGCAGGCTATTCACTAAGCTACTGGGGGGCTAGCTACCATCACTCACACATGGGGGGGGCAGCTATTCCACTTACTATTGGGGGGGCAGCTATCATCACAACTACTGGGGGACACTATCATCACTTTACTGGGGCACTATCACTACTACTGGGGGACAGTTTATATATACCTATCAAACTACTGGGGGGCCATGCTATCATCAGCTACTGACTGGGGGGGCATGCTATCCATCATCTACTACTGGAGGGGCTTAGCCATATCATCCACTAGATTTACACTGGGGCAGGCTATCATACTACGGGGCAGCTTATCATTCACCTACTGGGGGCAGCTATCGATCATCTACACTACTGGTCGGCAGCTATCAATCAACTACACTGGTAGTGGCGAAAAAGGCTAGTCATCAGCTACTACTGGGGCAGCTATCACTACTACTGGGGGCAAGCTGATCACTACTACTTGGGGGCCAGCTATCTATACAACTACTGGGGCTATCCCCCTCCCTTATCCCCCCGATTCTATCATCAACTAGCTGAGCTGGGTGTGCAGGGCTAACATCACTAGACTTACTGGGGGAGCTAGCTCACATTCATCACTACTACTCGGGGGAGCTTAATCACTACAACTTGGGGGGCTAAGCTTATCATCACTAGCTACGTGGGGGGCAAGCTATCATCACTAGGGGGGGGGGGAGGGGGGGGGGGGGGGTTTATGGGGGCAGCTATCATTTTTTTTATTTTTAACTTACTACTCAACTGGGGGCAGCTATCATTAAAACAAACTACTACTCACTGGGGGCAGGTGTTTTTTTTTATTATTATACGCTATCACTACTAACATGGGGGGCAGCTAACTACTATCTAACTCGGGGGGCAGAGCTATTTCATCACTACTACTGGGGGACAGGCCATATATCACTACTGGGGCAGCTATTATCATCACTACTGGGGCAGGCTATCATCAACTACTACTGGGGGGGCAGGACTATCATGCACATACTAACTGAGGGCAGCTATCACACTACTAGGGAGGCAGCTATCAGCTACTTAATGGGGTGGGCTAGCTATGGTATCATCACCTACTCTATGTTTTTTTGGGGGGTCTACTAATGTATCACACTACACTGTGGGTGCAGCTATCATGCTAATACTACTGGGGGGGCAGGGGGCTATCATCACTTACTCCACTGGAGGGGCAGCTATGCACTACTAGCTAGGGCGGGCGCATGCATCATCAACTACTGGATGGGGCAGCTATGTATCACTACTGGGGGGTTGCCAGTTGTATATATTTTAGATGCTATCACTACTACTGGGGGCAAGTGCTATCATACACTACTAGGCTGGGGCGCTATCATCACTACACCTGGGGCAGTAGCTTGCTGCTATTTACGGAGATTGGCGTTCTTTCGACTACTACTCGCGGGGGCAGCTATTCGATCAGCTACTACTAGGGGCAGCTATGTATCACTACTACTAGGCGGGGTCAGGACTGATGTTTATCACTACCTGGGTGAGGCAGCGATCTATCGCACTACTACGTGGGGGGCAGCTAGTCTATCACTTACTACTGGGGGCAGCTTTAATCACTACTGGGCTGCAGCTATTACAATCACTATTCTGGTGTTGCTTTTGGGGTGGCAATGCTATCATCACGTACGTACTGGGGGGGCAGGCTATCTATCACTACATAGCTGGGGGGGTCGAGCTATCATCACTACTGGGGGCAGCTATCTATCACTAATACTCTGGGGCTAAGCGATCTTATCGACTACTACTGGGGGGCAGCTATCACGCACCTAGCCAGGTGCGGGACTGGGGGGATCTGGGCCGCACAGGGGAATTGATCTTGGGGGGCTGAGCACACCCTACTGTACATGAATATCACATTACCGGCCTCTTCGGCCAAACATAATGCGCCCATTCTTTACGGCAGGCAGTAATACAAGTGTTCAGAGACAGAACTTGTATTTAGGTGTAGATACACATAGCAAGAGAGTCACATATCTGTCTATCTCACATTTTGTCGAGTCTAACATATCATAGACACAGCTGCTAAATAGGCTCTGGCAATCATATCCAGCTCCACTCCTCTGTTGGGGGGGAACAATAATCATCGCCTCCACCCACATACAATATCCCTCGCTTCTCGGCACGCTACATGCACCAATATCCCCTTCCGCCACTATGACAATATGTCCCTATTTTTTCTCCACCCAGCATACGAATAATCCGCCCTCCGACCGCACATACAATACTCTTCGCCCCCTCCACCCACATACCAATTCTCCTCCACCCACATACTGCGGACACATATCGCCTCCTACCCACACTACAATATCATCCTCATGCCACCGCACAACACACTGTCCCCCTCCACCCATTCATTAACAAATCCCCTCCACGCCACATACATATTCCCGCTCCATTCCACATACAATATCCCCCTCCACTCATATACAAATATCTCCTCTGCATCGCCACTTACACATAGTCCCACTCCCACACCACATATAATATCCCTCGCTCCACCCACATACAATAGCTCCCTCCACCCACATACATATATCCCAGCCTCCACCCACGAAGTACAATATCCCATCTCCACCACAGCACAAATAAGTCGCGCTTCCTCCACCCACCAGCCCCGTATCTTACAATACTCCCTCTCCTACCGCCAGCATAAGCAATATCCGTCGGCTCCCATCCCACGTAAAGCATAGTCCTCCGCCACAAACAATAATCCCCCCTCCACCACATAATATATACTCAGCCCGCTGCCACCACTTACTAATATCCTCCCTCGCATCCCATCATTACAATTGCATTCTCCCTCGCACCCACATATCAATATCCTCATTCTCCACACCACATACAATATTCACCCGTTAGCTCGCACGACACATACTAAATTCACCCTCAGATCCGACAGCTATACACTATGCCCCCTCTCGTCGCATCTAACCCACTAGTACACATATCCACCCCTCTCACGGCCTATATACAATATCCCCCCTTGCCACCCATATAACAAATACTCCCCCTGCCACCACATACAATAATCCCCGTCCCACCCACATACAATTATCCGCCTAGCCACTACGCAATCATACAAATATCGCGCCCTCCGCATCCCACATACACATAATCCCCTCGCACTCGCACATACAAGATACTCTCCCTACTCCACACACACATACAATATCAGCCCGCTTCCACCCCACACACAGATAAATGTCCCCTCCACCCACACTCAATACTCCCCTCCACACCAACACACAATAGGCCCCTCCAGCTCGCACGACACGAATATCTCGCCCTCTCACCACACGACAATGATCCCCCTCCACGCCACACACAATATCCCCCTTCCACCCATCAGCTACAATATCCCCCTCCGGACCCACATACAATATGATCCGCCCTCCACAACACTATACAAGTATCAACACTTGCCCTCTCCGACACCACATTACATATAATCCCCCTCCACCCCAACATAGCAATGGTCCCCCTGCCACTCCACATACAAATAAGTCCTCCCTCACCCACATACAATATCCTTCTCCGCTTCCACATTACAATATCCTCCTCCGCCCACGATACATTATAACCCCCCCCATGCCATCCACACATATACTTCAATACACCCCCTCTACACCTTAACTCCACAAGCCACCCCCCACAAAGCCCACCCGAGAATAGAAATTGCACGATACTCTAAACCCTCGTCTCTGCACCCACAAACACAATATTCCCGCTCGCTCCCACGTTTTCTCTTTGTCCACACACGATCTCAAAGTATAGTAAAGTCAAAAAAACCCTCAAGATCAGGGACTCACCGGAGACGTCATATCTGAGAGAGTGCGTTCTCCTACCTTTCTTTCATGTAGTCCTTCTATTCCCCTTTCTTCTTCCTGCCAATTCTGTTCCACAACCCGCACAAAAGATTACTTGTCTGTCCCGCTCACAGCTCATCCCTGCAGAAACATTACACGAAAAATCATCTTAGAATCCTCAAATTTTCCACAATCTCTTTACACCATTTTCCACGCAACTGTAACTAACACTTCCGCAAGGGTGGGGCTAGTATCGGAGTAGTGGGCAGAGCCAGTCAAACTCTTGAGGCTTTGTATCCATAAGGGTTCGAGGGTGGGGAGAGGACTATAGTCCACATGGAGGATAAATGCTACAAACAGCTAGGGGCTGCTCACCCCCCGTCCTAACAATTATGATTAAATTTAAAATTTGTGTGGTTTATAACAAAAAAATTACGCAGAATAGGTAGTACAAGAACACGCCTATGGGTGATAGTAGGGCAAATAAGGCGAAGGCCCCAACCCCTTCGGTATGTAGGTTGGTATTCTCCGCAGTTATAAGGTAAGTCGGCTGTACGTTAAGTTAGGGTCCCCTTTAGTATAGGCTGGGCAAAAAGGGCTAGTTAGGGACCGCACGTCCCTTCTAGGGTAGGTGATACACGGCAGTTTGGCGCTTCCATTGGTAATAGTATTACAAGCAGTTAAATAGCGCCATCGGCTTATGTAGTTTGTGCAGGCAGAGTTAGTGGGCCTCACTTCAGGTATTTGTTTTTTTTTGTTCTATATAAAACCAGAAGTAGTTAGGCAAGCAGGGCTCCTCATTAGTCTATGTGGCAGGAATGTCAGGAGCAAAGGGACCCTCTTTTAGCTATCTGTGTATGGTTATGTCAGGCGGCCCTCGTTTAGGTATTTAAGGGTAGCCATGGGCCACAGTTTGTAGTCCAGCGGCCCGCTCACTGTAGGGTAGTCGGGGCCTTCGCTTCTTTAGTATTTACTGGTACGCGCAGGGCTCCCCCTTGTAGGACAGCTCGGCCCCACATCTGCGTAGGTATTGCGGGGCGTACCTTGTCAAGTCAAGGCGTTCCCCTTTTAGGTAGCCTTCTCCCAGGGCCCCTCCCTTCAGTAGTCAAGCCGGCCTTTACCCGCGTGTTAGAGTAGTTCCCAGCAGCCCGCACGCGCTGTACGGGTCAGCCAGTGCCCCCCCTTGGTAACCATGCGGGACCTCCCCTGTAGTCAAGAGCCCCCACCCCCATGTAGTCAGGAAGCCTTTCGCCCCTGTAGTCAAAGATGCCTCCCCCCCTGTAGTCACAAGAGCCCCCTTTGCTATGACCAGAGCTTCGCTACCCCCTGTAGCCAGAGCCCCGGAAAAACGGGGAGGCCTTGTCAAGCCATAGCCAGCCCCTTGTAGCGCAGAGCCCCCACTAATGTAGCCGAGGGCCCCCCTTGTAGCCAGGGCCTCCCCTTGTAGACCAGCGGCCCCCCTAGTAGCAGAGACTCCCGCTGTAGGTCGAGAGCCCCTGCCCTGTAGCCAGAAGCCCCCCCCATGTAGACCAGAGCCCCCCCTTAGCCATGCCCACCCCCTGTAAGGCCAGGGAGCCCCCTTGTAGCCTTGAGCCCCCCCTAGTAGCCAGGGCCTCTGCCCACGGCCGCTTTTCGGTACCCAGGGCCCCCCTAGTAGTCAGAGCCCCGCCTTGTAGCCTGCTAGCCCACCGCTTTGTTACCCAGAAGCGCCGCCCTGGTATCAGAGCCCCCCTATGTAGCCATAGAGCCCCCCCTTGGTAGCCAGAGGGCTCCCCCCTCGTTGTCTGGAGCCCCTCCCTGTAAGTGCCAGAGCCCGCCCCTTGTAGGGCCATGACGGCAACCCCTAGTAGTCAGAGCCGCGCCCATTTGTAGCCCAGGACCGACCCTGTATCCCCAGAGAGCCCGCACTTTCGTAGCCAGTGACGCATCACCGCTGTGATCAGGAGCCTCCCTTTGTATGCCAGGACCACCTGTATGTCTCAGAGCCTGCCCACTTGTAGCGCTAGAGGAACCCACGCCTGTAGTCAGAGCCCCCCCTTGTAGCCAGGACCTCCAACCTTGGTGAGTCAGGAGAATACAAGCGTGGTCGCGACCCCCTTATACAGACCGCCCCCCTGTAAGGTCAGAGCCCAGCACTTGTACATGACCAAGACCCACCCTGTAGTCAGGAGCCTCCCCTTGTTAGCGAGACAGCCTGCCCCTGCTGGATAGGCCATGTAGCCCGTGCCCTTGTAGCCTAGGGTCCCCCGTTTAGTCACAAGGTCCCCCGGCTTCGTTACGCCACAGAGCCCCCCTGTAGTCAGAGTAGCTCCCCCACTGTAGCAGCCAGAGCCCGTCACCCCCCTGTAAGCCAGAGCCAACTCCCGACAGGGTAGCCAGACCCCCCGGTACCAAGCCCCCCTTGTAGGCCAAGCCCCTCTTCGTAGTCAGAAAGCCGCGACCCCTCTCCCTTGTAGTGCAGGCGCCTCCCTGTAGTCAGAGCCCCTTCCCTGGTAGTCAACGCCTCCACCCTTGTTTACAGTAGGGCCACCGCTCGCCGTAGTCAAAACTCGCCCCGATGAGATCAGACGAGCCAACCCTCTGTAGCCAAGAGGCCCCCCTTGTAGCGCAGAGCCCCCTGTGAGCCTAGAGCCCCCCTTGTAGCGCAGAGGCCTGTCCCGCTATGTAGCCAGAGACCCCGCCTGTAGTCAAGCCCCCCTGTGTATCAGAGCAGCCGGCTCGCCTGTAAGCTCATTGAGCACCCCTACTCTTGTAGGCCCGCGAGGGCCGCCCAACCCTCAGCATTGAGTATCCAGAGCTGCACCCCCCTTGTAGCACTAGAGCGCCCCCTTGTAGCCAAGAGCGCGTCTCCCTTTTAGCTCTCAAGCTTCCACCGTGTGGAGTCAGAGCCTCCCCTTCGCAGGCGCAGGACCAACCCTGTAGTCAGATAGCCCCCCCTTGTACCATTGGGACCCCCGTATCATAGGCTTTGCGCCCGCCCCCGTTGTAGTAGCCCAGGGACCCCCTGTAGCAGCAGCGACCCCTTGTAGGCGCGAGGACCCCCTGTAGCAGAGAGCCTCCCCCTTGTGCACAGGACCACCCTTGTATCAAGCCCCCCTTGTAGGGGCGCAGAACATCCGCTAGTAGTCAGAGTCCACCCCTCATTTAGCCGAAGGACCTCGACGCGATAGTCAGGAAGCCCCGCCGCTTGTAAGCCAAGGCGACCCCCCTTAGTTCATAGCCCCACTTGTAATGTGCCGAGTAGGAGCACTTCGCTTGTCCGTCAGAGCCGCGCCCCCTGTTGTAGCATCAAGGGCCCCCAGTAGCCCGAGACTCCCCCCTTTGTAGGCCTATGGGGCTCACCCCTTGTCAATACAGGAGGCAAGCGCCCTGCCCCTCGTAGCCAGGACCGCTGCCAGTTTGAAGCACCTCTGTATTGTCGAGGAGAGCCTCCCTTAGTCAGAGCCCCCCTCTGGTGAGTCCATAGCATAGCAGCCCCCTTGGTAGTTCCAGAGCCCGCACGCCCTGGGTAGGCCTAGAGGCCGCTTCCCGCTGTAGGGCAAGAGCAAGGCCCCATGTAGTCCAGCCAGCCTCATCGTCGCGGGTGTCCGAAGGCCAGAAGGCCGCCTCCCCCCACGATCTGTAATCGCAGAAGCTCCCCCCTGTGAGCGCTAGAGCCCGGCGCTTGTATCCCTCAGCGCCCTTCCTTGTAGGTAGTTTTAAAAATAGGATAAAAAAAACAACAACAAATCAACTTACCTGGGCTCCGCTCACCCGCTCGCTGGCGCAAGCTGTCCGAGCTGCCGCCCAAGGCCTCTAGTGCCGCCTGCATAGGGCGGGCGCGGTGAAGTACGTCTACCGAACAGCGGCGGCGCTACGTCACGCTAGTAGGGGTCCGGCCGACCGGCAGGCTGAAGCCTAATGCGTTCAGCCAGCGATAGGAGAGCAGTTGCGAGCGCTAGCGCTAGTGGCTGCCTCGCTGCTGACAGTCATGATCATCCGCAGCAGGCCCCGGAGCCCGTGGGACCGATTAGTCCCCCAGGCTACGCGCGCGCGTCTTCTGAGCGCTATGTCGGGACGCGAGGTCCCGGCCGCGTTATCAGGACGTGGCCTTTCTTGATGCGCGGTCTCAGCTTTTGCCACGGTTAGTCGACCGGCACCATTCGGCCCTCTCGGGCCCCCGAGGCGTCTCGAGGGGGCGGGCCAGTCCCGGGTGGGAACCCTACGTCCCCGGTCCCACCGGTCGGCCCAGGTATCCGAAGAGCCTGATCGCATCTTACCTTAAGCATAAAGACTGGGTGGTGTCAGCTATCATTCCACTACTACTGCTGATATCGAGGGAGGGGGCTACTATCATCACTACTACTACGGGGGCGAAGTCACATCAGCTAACTACTCGGCGGCGGGACAGCCTATTCATTCAGCATACTACTAGGGTGGCAGGCAATCATCACTAAAACCTGGAGGGTGGCTAGCTACTACTGCGACTACAACAATGGGGGGCAGCTATCTATTCTACGGTACACACTGGGTGGGCAGGGCTACATGTCTACTCACTACTGGGTCACTACAGAGCTGGGAGCACGGGGAGGCTATCAATGCACTACTACTGGGGAACATTATGCTATCATGCACCACTACTCGGGGGGCATGCTATGCATCACTAGCTACTGGGGCAGGTCTATAATAAGCATTACTGATCTGGGGGCACGCTATACTATCACTACTACTGGGGGGGCGCGAGCATTATACACTACTAGCTCGTGGGGGCAGCTACTGTGTCATTACTTGAGACTGGGGGCTAGCGATCTATATATCATTTACTCTGGGGGCAGGTAATAGGTATGCAATATACTACTGGGGGCAGCAATATAAATTCTACTGCACTACTGTGGGAGGTCAGACAGGCTTATGTGTCATTAGCTTACTGGGCTTGGCTTATATACTCATTAGCTCACATGGAGGGTAGCTTATAATATCATTACTCACTAGGTAGGGAAGCAGCTATCATCACTACGTCAACTGGGGCATGACTATGTGTC